>WNWK01002338.1:0-214984 GCA_009830355.1 Cherax destructor | reverse complement strand
GCCATCTAGATAACCATAATTTGATTAATGATACCCAGCATGGATTCACGAGGGCCGTTCCTGCCTATCTAATTTATTAACCTTCTTCATAAAAGCTTTTGAGGCTGTTGATCCGATAAAAAATTCGATATTGTTTTTTAGACTTTAGTAAGGCTTTTGATAGACCGCACCAGAGACTGTTAAAAAAGTGGCAGCTCATGGCATTGGGGGAAAAGTGCTGTCATGGATCAGTCATGGCTCCTAGAACAAGGGTTGCATAAAGGGGGTTAAACCCGAATGGGGACTTGTAACAAGTGGTTTTCCACAGGGGATCAGTCTTAGGCCCATTTTTATTTAAAAATTTTCAATGACCTTGATGAAATTACTAGTGTTTGAAAACCCCGGACGACACGAAGAAAAAGGTAATTGATTCAAACATGATGTCATAGAACTTCAGGAAGATTTAGACAAACTTAATTCGTGGTCAGAAAAGGGGAGATGCAGTTCAATGTGATAAATGCAAGGTTCTAAAGCTCGGGGTGCCATAACCCAAGCACTTATAAGTTAAAAACGAGAACTTAGCCATACAGATTGCGAAGGACTTGGGGTGAGGGAAGCGGCAACCTTAAACCAAGCACAATCCCTAAGCGTATAATAAGGCAAATAGATTCTGGATTTATATCAAGGTGTTAGAAACAGAAGCCCAGGGTTATATTACAGCTTTATACATCATTAGTAAGGCCTCACCTGATTACAGCTCAGTTCTGGTCTCCATATTACAGAATGGAATAAAATTTGTTAGAAAACATTCAGCGTAGAATGACTAAATTTACATAGCATTAGAAATCTTCCTTCGAAGAAAGATTGAAACCCTAAAATTACATTCCTTTTAAAACGTAGAATGAGGGACATATCGAGGTATACAAGTGGAAAATGGTATTAACAAAGGGATATAAATAAGGGCTTGAGGTATCTCCGAGAGAACCCCAATAATGGATTTAAGTTAGATAAGTTTAGATTTAGAAAGGATATGGAAAGTATTGGTTTGAAATAGGGTAGTTGATGAGTGGAACAGTCTGCCTAGTAGGGTTATTGAAGCTAGGACCTTGGGTAGTTTCAAATTTAGGTTGGATAAATTCATGAGTGAGAGGGGTTGGATTTGAGTGGGACTCATGTGAGTGGGTAGAATTGTCAAAGCTTATTTCTTGGGTAGCTTTGAAAGTGGGTTGAGCAAATATTCTGTTAGTGGGATGGATTGTGAAGGACCTGCTGTAGTATGGGCCAGCAGGCCTGCTGCAGTGTTCCTCCTTTCATATGTTCTTATAACATAAGAAAGGAGGAACACTACTGACCCGACTTCCTTATGCGGAGTCCTTCTGTCCATCCCACTTAACAGAAATCTTTAACCAGCCACTGCGCCCAGGGTGTCCAACACGAATTTATCAACTAGGGCTGAGCTGCCCAGGCCCCCAACGACTTCCTACCAAACGAACTGTTCCTTTCATCAACACCTATTTGAAGCCAATGCAATCTTTGCAAATCTGAAACCCATCTGCTGAATCCGTATTGCAGGTTCTCTCTTTGTTATCTCAGAACATTTGTTAATACCCATTTTCCCTTTGTATACTAGATCATCTCCCATTCGGATTTAACCCCATTTATGCACACTCTCTGCTTCCTATTGGTGAGCCATGACTCGATCCATGACAGCACTTTTCCCCAATGCCATGAGCTGCCACTTTCTTAACAGTCTCTGGTGCGGTACTCTATCAAAAGCCTTACTAAAGTCTAAATAAACAATATCGAATTCTTTATCGTGATCAACAGCCTCAAAAGCTTTACTGAAGAAGGTTAATAAATTAGATAGGCAGGAACGGCCCCTCGTGAATCCATGCTGGGTATCATTAATCAAATTATGGTTATCTAGATGGCTTCTAATAATATCAGCTATAATTGACTCTAGTAATTTGCCTACAATTGAGGTCAGGCTTATTGGGGGTAGTTTGACGGTAGTGACTTGTCCCTGCTTTAAAAATAGGAATTACATTAGCCATCTTCCACATATCAGACACTACACCTGTTTGAAGAGATAAATTAAAAATGTTAGATATTGGTTCACAGAGTTCCATTTGCATTCCTTAAGAACCCTTGCAAAAAGCTCATCAGGACCCGGCGATTTATTTTGTTTCAGTCGGTCCAGCTGTTTCATAATCATTTCGCTAGTGACTGTGATATTACATAATTTATCTTCTTCTGGGCCTCTGTAAAAATTAATTACTGGGATATTATTAATGTCTTCCTGTGTGAAAACCGAGAGAAAATAATTATTAAAAATAGAGCACATATCATTCTCCTTGTCAGTAAGATGCCCAAAGTTATTTTTAAGGGGACCTATCTTATCCCTAACTTTTGTTCTATAAACCTGGAAAAACTTTTGGGTTAGTTTTGAATCCCTAGCAACTTTAATTTCATAGTCCCGTTTAGATTTTCTTATTCCCTTTTTAACGTCCCTCTTAATGTCAGTATACTGATTTATAAGATGACCCTCACCTCTTTTTATGCGCCTATAAATTCCTTTCTTCTGCCCTAAAAGATATTTGAGCCTATTATTCATCCATTTTGGGTCATTTCTACTTGATCTAATTTCTTTATACGGGATAAATGTTCTTTGGGCAGCCTGTATAGTGTTAAGAAAACTGTCATATTGATACCTCTCTTCTTCACCCCAGTCCACAGTTGATAAGTGTTCTCTAAGTCCATTATAATCTGCTAAGCGAAAATCTGGGACCATTACTGAATTATCCCTACTATCATACATCCATTCAATGCTAAAGGTAATTGACTTGTGGTCGCTTGAGCCGAGTTCCTCTGTAATTTCTAAATTATTAACAAGGGTTTCTTGCTTGCCAGAACCAAGTCAAGTAGGTTATTTCCCTTGTAGGTTCTGTTACAAACTGCTTCAAAAAGCAATCCTGAACTACTTCTAAAAAGTCGTTAGATTCTAAATTCCCTGTCATGAAATTCCAATCAATCTGACTAAAGTTAAAGTCCCCTAGAATTACTACGTTATCGTGTCTTGTGGCCTTAACAATTTCCTCCCAAAGTAGTCTCCCTTGTTCCCTATCTAAGTTTGGAGGACGGTAAATCACGCCTAAAATCAATTTTTCACACCCTCTGAAAATTCTATCCAGACAGACTCTGTATGTGTTAATTCAGACTTTATACCCGTTTTTATGCAACAATTTAAATGATCACGGACATAGAGTGCCACCCCACCCCTTTCCCGATACTTCTGTCTACTTGGAACAATTTAAAACCCTGAATGTGACATTCGGCAGGCAAGTCCGATTTTTCATATTAAACCAGGTCTCAGTTATTGCAAAAACATCAATATTACCCGTACTTGCAACTAATCTCAACTCGTCCATCTTATTCCTAGCACTACGACTATTGGTGTAATATATATTTAGAGACCCTCCTTTCTCTTTACCCTTCCTGCTCATCTCTGTTTTTCCACTATACCTATTACTGTCCTTGTCATCTAGTGTCACTAGCTTTCCACTATCCACCTTATTCTGCCTATTACTAGTTCTCCTACAACTTATAATATTACTACACTGGGACTTCTCTGTTTTCCCCCCAAAACCCATACCACTAACTATTTCTAGTTTAAAGCCCTAACAGCTCCCTCCACTGCAGTTGCCAGTGCCCCCACCCTTAAGTTTTAGAATCAAGTTTAAAGATCAGAAATATGCACCCAAACCCGGATGTAGTCTAGTTGAGGAGCAGGCCAAAGGCCTGCCCCTAGATCCTACCATAACCCCTCTCAGGGTCGTCACTACTCTTAACACAATTCATTAACATAAGAACATAAGAAAGGAGGAACACTGCAGCAGGCCTGTTGGCCCATACTAGGCAGGTCCTTCACAATCCGTCCCACTAACAGAATATTTGCTCAACCCAATTTTCAATGCTACCCAAGAAATAAGCTTTGACAATTCTACCCACTCATGCGCGAGTCCCACTCAAATCCAACCCCTCTCACTCATGAATTTATCCAACCTAAATTTGAAACTACCCAAGGTCCTAGCTTCAATAACCCTACTAGGCAGACTGTTCCACTCATCAACTACCCTATTTCCAAACCAATACTTTCCTATATCCTTTCTAAATCTAAACTTATCTAACTTGAATCCATTATTGCGGGTTCTCTTGGAGAGATATCCTCAAGACCTTATTTATATCCCCTTTGTTAATACCCATTTTCCACTTGTATACCTCGATCATGTCTCCTCATTCTACGTCTTACAAGTGAATGTAATTTTAGGGTCTTCAATCTTTCTTCGTAAGGAAGATTTCTAATGCTATGTATTAATTTAGTCAGTCTACGCTGAATGTTTTCTAACGAATTTATGTCCATTCTGTAATATGGAGACCAGAACTGAGCTGCGTAATCTAGGTGAGGCCTTACTAATGATGTATAAAGCTGTAATATAACCTCTGGACTTCTGTTGCTAACACTTCTTGATATAAATCCCAGTAATCTATTTGCCTTATTACGTACGCTTAGGCATTGCTGTCTTGGTTTAAGGTTGCTTCTTACCATCACCCCCAAGTCCTTCTCGCAATCTGTATGGCTAAGTTCTACGTTATTTAACTTATAAGTGCTTGGGTTATGGACACTCCCGAACTATTCATGAATCATTCCCGGGCCCTTGACTTAGTCACCAACGCTTCTCTAAGATCAACAAGGCCTCTCAACAGTTGCTGAAGGTTATCCCCCAACGACAGCATCCTCATCCACTCTCTGGAGAGACGTAGAATGAGGGGAGATATCATCGAGGTGTACAAGTGGATGATGGGCATAAACAAAGGAGATATTAATAAAATACTGAGGATATCGAACCAAGTAAGAACCAGAAATAACGGATTTAAATTGGATAAATTTAGATTTAGAAAGGACATAGGCAAGTACTGGTTTTCGAACAGAGTTGTAGATGCGTGGAACAATCTTCCGAGTAGGGTGATAGAGGCTAGGACCTTGGGTGGCTTTAAAAAGAGATTGGACAAATATATGAGTGGGAGGGGCTGGGTTTGATTAGTGTCGTGAGTACAGGAGTAAATTCTTAGGTAGTGGTGGTTTTGATAAGGACCTGCCTTGTATGGGCCAGTAGGCCTTCTGCAGTGTTCCTCCATTCTTATGTTCTTATGTTCTAAAATATCCTTCCGAGGGACTACTGGCTCCTGCTTGAAGAAGGGCTTAAGTTTATTTATATGAGCAAATTTCTCCTGATCCACAAACACTTCCAGGAGCTTAAACAGCACACAAGATCCAGTTTTAGAACTGTGTTATAGAGACCCATCTAATGAGGACAATAGAGATCTACTTCGTCCTTAATAAGCATTACCAAATTCTCCCTCTCTGAATTTAAAGAAGAAGAAATGCACTAGTAGAAAGATACAAATAAAATTCACTGTATACCAAACGTAGAAACTAGCAACAATGCATTCAAAGTGAACACAAATCACATTGACAAATATATAAATGCACTGGTTTATCACTACGGTTGTAGTTGAGTCCAACTAAAAAGCAACGCTACTGAAGCTAATAATTGGATACATTGAAAAACAGAGTGGATATGTACATCGACGGTGGCTGTGTTAATGGTGTTTTTTCCCCCTTCTTAGAGCTATTTTTTTCCTCCTCACATTACCACACTACGTTGTGTTCATATCTCTCTCTCTCTCTCTCTCTCTCTCTCTCTCTCTCTCATATTGCACATGTTCTCAATCCTTCACAACTGCTCGTCCAACTCTTCTGCTCCAACATTTGTGTCGGTGATGATATTATTGCAGTAACACTGCCACCACACGTTCACTACCACCACACGTTCACTGCCACCACACACGTTCACTGCCACCACACACGTTCACTGTCACCACACGTTCACTGCCACCACACACGTTCACTGCCACCACACACGTTCACTACCACCACACACGTTCACTACCACCACACACGTTCACTGCCACCACACGTTCACTGCCACCACACACGTTCACTACCACCACACGTTCACTGCCACCACACACGTTCACTACCACCACACGTTCACTACCACCACACACGTTCACTGCCACCACACACGTTCACTACCACCACACGTTCACTACCACCACACGTTCACTACCACCCCACGTTCACTACCACCACACGTTCACTGCCACCACACGTTCACTGCCACCACACACGTTCACTACCACCACACGTTCACTGCCACCACACGTTCACTGCCACCACACACGTTCACTGCCACCACACACGTTCACTACCACCACACACGTTCACTACCACCACACACGTTCACTGCCACCACACGTTCACTACCACCACACGTTCACTGCCACCACACACGTTCACTACCACCACACGTTCACTACCACCACACACGTTCACTACCACCACACACGTTCACTACCACCACACACGTTCACTACCACCACACGTTCACTACCACCATGCTCGTTCACTACCACCACACGTTCACTACCACCATGTTCGTTCACTACCACACGTTCACTATCACCATGCTCGTCCACTGCTACCATGAACGTTCGCTGTCAACAATACCACCATCACCACGTGCCACCACCTCAGACCAGTCACCACCATCTACCTATTAGTGCTGGTAGTAGACCTACTACCACGGCCTACTACCAGCACTACTACTACTACTACCATCACCATCAACTACCACACACACCACCAACTATTTCCACCAAACTGCAACAACTCTGCCACCACCATCAGTATAATCCCCACTACCTTCACCAACAACGGCACAACTGCGACCAACTACTCCATCACCGTTGCTTACCACAACTACCCCCACTAATTGCAATCACGGACATCACCAGAGCACCCTACGTATCACCGTTGCCACCAACAACAACAGTACCACCCCCACCATTCTGCTTTTTTCTTGTACTATTTCTTGTCCTATTTCTAAAATGTACATTATAATGAAACGTGCAAGAATCTGCTGACGTTAATCGATTACCATTCATCTGCTTTTTTTTTCACTGCATTAGTAACGAAGTTTCTTCCCAGAATCTATTGACTCCCAAGGTGATATTCAGACTAGTCCCTCTGCTTCGTTTCTGTCACCCGCAATCATTTCTGCATTTCAGTGGTAACCAGGTAATCAAATAATTTGCCTGCTGCTGGCCTAACATTCCATAATTAAAACCATTTTCTTCTGTAGAGGGTGCGTTCAGTAGACGGAGGGTCGAGTCTCCATCACCTTTTTCCTCTGAAGTGACACAAAACAGTTTTGGCCTCTCATGAAACGCAGTCCTCCTGTAAATGTTTGTTTCTTTCCTCGTTCATTATTTCTTAAATGTCTTCATCTGAATAAAGTCTTGTCTCAACAGAGTCTTTTTGTGTTGCTTCCCCTGCAGGTGGTACAGTCTCAGTCGTGCTCTGTGCACCAGCACACACCACCTGTCTTGTACACACCTGTTGTAAGTTACTTGCGTAGTGCGGGAGGAGGTAGGGGGTATGTAGACACCACTCACCCATAGCTGAGTACAAGTGATTACAACTAGATGAGTACAGCTAGGCGAGTACAACCAGGTGAGCACAGCTAGTGAGTATAAACAGGTTAGTACAACTATTGAGTATAACCAGGTAAGTGCAACCATGTGAGTACAAAAACTGAGTACAACTAGTTAAGTACAACTAGGTGAGTGTAGCTAGTAGCGTACAACTAGGTGAATGCAGCTAGTAGCGTACAACTAGGTGAGTGCAACTAGTTGAGTACAGCTTGGTGAGTACAATTAGGTTAGAGCAGTTAGGTGAGCAAAACTATACTAATACCATCACAACAACAATCACCACCACCAAAACAACAACAATCACCACCACCACCACAACAACAGCAGCAATAACCTCCACCACAACAACAACAATAACCACCACCACCACAACAACAATAACCACCACCACCACAACAACAATAACCACCACCACAATAACAATAACTACCACCACCACAACAACAATAACCACCACCACCACAACAACAATAACTACCACCACCACCACAACAACAATAACCACCACCACCACAACAACAATAACCACCACCACAATAACAATAACCACCGCCACCACCACAACAACAATAACCACCGCCACCACCACCACCACCACCACCACCACCACCACCACACCCTCATTACCACAGTTTTCTATACATTCCACGGAACCATTATCTCCATTTGAGCTAAATTTAAGAAACATTCACTGCTTTCTATTCGACTTCATTTCCATTTTTACTCGTTTAGAAATGTTTATGCCCTTTCTCCTTCCCTTCTCTTTGTGTTTCCCTTTCTCTTTTTCTAACTTCAAGATTATATATATATATATATATATATATATATATATATATATATATATATATATATATATATATAGCTGTTGTGTTTATATTAAAGACGTTAATGATAAAATTATTATTATTATCTACGGCGATGGGATCATACCTCAGTGTAATATAATAATAATAATAATAATAATAATAATAATAATAATAATAATAATAATAATAATAATAATAATTAGAAGAAGAACGAGAGCAACAACAATAACAAAAAAAGATAAAAGCAAGATAAGAGCAAAAAGAGGAGGTTTTCTGTGGTCAGTGAGAGACCCCGACTGTTGTGGAATGTTGTACCATCTGTGTGTATACTCAGGTCGTCCATACCTGAGAGAGAGAGAGAGAGAGAGAGAGAGAGAGAGAGAGAGAGAGAGAGAGAGAGAGAGAGAGAGAGAGAGAGAGAGAGAGAGAGAGAGAGAGGGGAGAGAGAGAGAGAGAGAGAGAGAGAGAGAGAGAGAGAGAGAGAGAGAGAGAGAGAGAGAGAGAGATGGAGAGAGAGAGAGGGGTTAGTTAGCATACGAGGAGGAGAGAAGAGACGAGTTACAGTGAGAGAGATGGTATGAGAAGAGTAGAGACAGAGTGAGAGAGATAGAGTTATGATGTAAGGTGAGTTAGCCAGTGTTACGACTGGATTGTGAAAAATGCATTAGTTACCATTACGACTGGATGGAGAAGCCACCAGTTACCAGTGTGAGTAGACTGGTTAGTGAGAAGAGCTACCAGTTACCAGTGTGAGAGTACGACTGGTTAGTGAGAAGAGCCACCAGTTACCAGTGTGAGAGTACGACTGGTTAGTGAGAAGAGCCACCAGTTACCAGTGTGAGAGTACGACTGGTTAGTGAGAAGAGCCACCAGTTACCAGTGTGAGAGTACGACTGGATGGTGAGAAGAGCCACCAGTTACCAGTGTGAGAGTACGACTGGTTGGTGAGAAGAGCCACCAGTTACCAGTGTGAGAGTACGACTGGATGGTGAGTCTACCTGGAGTCTACCTGGAGAGAATTCCAGGGGTCAACGCCCCCGCGGCCCGGTCCGTGACCAGGCCTCTTGTTGGACCAGAGCCTGATCAACCAGGCTGTTACTGCTGGCCGCACGCAGTCCAACGTACGAACCACAGCCCGGCTGATCAGGTACCGACTTGAGGTGCCTGTCCAGTGCCTGCTTGAAGACAGCCAGGGGCTTGTTGGTAATCCCCCTGATGTATGCTGGGAGGCAGTTGAACAATCTTGGGCCCCTCACACTTATTGTGTTGTCCCTCAACGTGCTAGTGGCACCCCTGCTCTTCATTGGGGGAATGTTACATCGCCTGCCGAGTCTTTTGCTTTCGTAGGGAGTGATTTTTGTGTGCAAGTTTGGTACTAAGCCCTCGAGAATTTTCCATGTGTATATAATAATGTATCTCTCCCGCCTGCGTTCTAGAGAGTACAGGTTTAGGAACTTCAAGCGTTCCCAGTAGTTGAGGTGGTTTATCGCACTTATGCGTGCCGTGAAGGTTCTCTGCACATTTTCAAGGTCAGCAATTTCACCCGCCTTGAAAGGTGCAGTTAGTGTGCAGCAATATTCCAGCCTAGATAGAACAAGCGATCTGTAAAGTGTCAACATGGGCTTGGCATCCCTGGTTTTGAAGGTTCTCATTATCCATCCTGTCATTTTTCGAGCAGATGCAATTGCTACATTGTTATGGTCCTTGAAGGTGAGATCCTCTGACATGAACACTCCCAGGTCTTTGACATTAGTTTTTCGCTCTATTGTGTGGTTGGAATTAGTTTTGTACTCCGATGAGATTTTAATTTCTTCACGTTTTCCGTATCTGAGTAATTGAAATTTCTCATCATTGAACTTCATATTGTTTTCTGCAGCCCATTTAAAGATTTGGTTTATGTCTGCTTGGAGTCTTGCAGTGTCTTCAACGGTGGACACTGTCATACAGATTCGGGTGTCATCTGCAAAGGAAGACACAGCACTGTGGCTTATATCCCTGTCAATGTCTGATATGAGGATGAGGAATAGGATGGGAGCAAGTACCTGTGCCTTGTGGAACAGAGCTTTTCACAGTAGCTGCCTCAGACTTTACTCTGTTGACTACTACTCTTTGTGTTCTATGTGTTAGGAAATTATAAATCCATCTACCAACTTTTCCTGTTATTCCTTTATCACGCATTTTGTGTGCTATTACACCATGGTCACACTTGTCAAAGGCTTTTGCAAAATCTGTGTATATAACATCTGCATTCTGTTTATCTTCTAGAGCATCCAGGACCTTGTCGTAGTGGTGAGAAGAGCCACCAGTTACCAGTGTGAGAGTACGACTGGTTGGTGATTGTGGGTGACTGAGGTCACCCACAATCACGTCAGGTAAGTTGTTAGTAGAGGGGACTGGAAGTCATCCATCGGGAAGCTGAGTGTATCAGCATTCTGGTACTCATGGTGGAGTACAGAGTACAGAGTACGCTTGAGTATGGAGTTTCTAGGGCTCAAGCAGAGACTGAATTCAGAACAGCACTTCAAGGGGATCAGAGATAAGAGTGTCACTATGTACAGGTACCCATGTGTGACCCGTAAGTGTGTGACCCGTGTGTGTGTGTGACCCGTGAGTGTGTGACACGTGTGTGTCTGAGTCGCGAGTGTGTGACCCGTGTGTGTGACCCGTGTGTGTGTGCGTGACTCGCGAATGTGTGACTCGTGAGTGTGTAACCCGTGTGTGATCCGTGAGTGTGACTCGTGAGTGTGTGATCCGTGTGTGACCCGTGAGTGTGTGACCAGTGCGTGTCATTAGGAAACACGTGACCCGTAATCATGTGACCTATATGTGACCCGTGATCATGTAACCCATATGTGACTCGTGAGTATGTGACCTATATGTGACCCGTGAGCATGTGACCAGTGAGCGTGTGACCCACGAGTGTGTGATTACAAGCTGACAGACAAGTCGTATTGTCTCGCAGCTGTCTGTCTATCTGTCTGCCTCTGTCTGTCTGTCTGTCTGTCTGTCTCTCTCTCTCTGGTTTTAAAGGTGTGTCCCCAGCGTGTATGACTACCTAATACTCACAAAGCAGTATATTCGCTCTCTATTCATATGATCAGGGACTGTGTGTGTGTGTGTGTATGTACTCACCTATTTGTGGTTGCAGGGGTCGATTCATAGCTCCTGGCCTCGCCTCTTCACTGTTCGCTACTAGGTTCTTTCTCTCTCCCTGCTCCATGAGCTTTATCATGTGTGTGTAGCAGTACATAATTATTGTCAACCCCACATCTCTTGCGTATGCAACAAACACTTGATCCTCTCCTGCCAACCTCACTCAGCATCCAGTGCTAGACTCTCACCCCAACACACAACCTAAATCCCAACATCATTTTTTTCCTTGGAGTGTTCCCCTTCCCGTAGAGGGGTCGGCTGCAGTTTTATACAAGAGGGGAGAAGAGGAGAATGAAGAGGGGCAACACTTCAAACCATCTATGACTATGGTAACTAGATGTGTGTTTGTGTGTGTGTAGTTCTGTAAATCGTAATAATGTTGGTAGAATTACCGACAATATGAGACATTTATTGTGGCAACGTTTCGCTCTCCAGGAGCTTTGTCAAGCCGTTACGCTTACCAAAACTCCTGGAAAGCGAAACGTTGCCACTCTGTCCTGTGTCACCTGCTTCCCTAGCCAATACCTCTCTTTTTTTCTCCTTGTATTATCTTTGAATTTAGAACATAAGAAAGGAGGAACACAGCAGCAGGCCTACTGGCCCATACTAGGCAAGTCCTTCTCAAACCCAAACCCACTAACAAAAATATATGCCCAACCCATTTTCAATGCTACACAAGGAATAAACTTTGATAATCGTATTAACTCATGTTCAAGTCCCACTTAAATCCAGCCCCTCTCATCCAACCCCTCTCATCCAACCCCTCTCATCCAACCCCTCTCATCGTTTGATGTACCACATGGGGCAATAAATCATAACTTAGAAATAAAAACAAAAATCAATAGTCACTAATCTTGGGAATCATCATTAGTAGTTCACAGAGGTAGGTCTTCAGAGTGGTATAAACCTGGGTAATAGATACCGAAAAGTTGGCTTAGAAAAAACACGTAAGCAAACATTAGGACATATTAGAAAACGTTTCGGTCCTGGGACCGAAATGTGTCCTAATAAATATGTCCTAGTGTTTGCTTAGCTGTTTTTCTAAAGCAGGTCTTCAGTGATATCTTCCCTAGCTTTATATAAGAACATAAGAAAGAACGAACACTGCAGCAGGCCTACTGGCCCATGCGAGGCAGGTCCAATTCTCCTACCGGCTTAAGTCAATGCCCTAACCTAGTCAGGTCAGGTCACATTCACTTAAGGAATGAGCACGGCAAGCTAGTCAGGTCCAACTCACACCCACTCATGTATTTATCTAACCTATTTTTAAAACTATACGACGTCTTAGCTTTTAACCTTAGTCATCACATAGTTGTCGCTGCTGATAATACATAAGAACATGACAGAGGAGGAACACTGGAACAGGTCTTCTCATATCCAACCCACTAACAAAAATATTGGCCCAACCCATTTTAATGCTACCCAAGCAAGTCGACTATTACTACCATATGTATTACTACTACTGTTACCACTAGTATTACAACTGCTACTACTTCTGCAACGATTATATTGAGCCTTACACCTCACTCTAAGCCTATATATACCCTCTGTGTCCATGTATTGTTTTTAACGGCTTGACAAAGCTCCTGGAGAGCGAAACGTTGCCACAGTAAAATTTCACATTAGTTGCACTTGTGTCCTTTTACTTAACATATCAAGTTCTCTTTGGGGTCCAGGAGCTACTTTCAGCTTTATTAGGAGTTTCCGTAGCACTGTTTGAATTGGCAATTTTTCCCTCTCAGCTCAGGTACTGATTCCCATTTTTTTTTCTTTGTGGAAACCTCTTGAATTCTTCTACTGAGTTCTTCACATAATTCCCAGTGGGTTTCCGTGAATAAGGTGCTGCTGGCCTTTTTCAACCGTATTACCAGAGCCTTTACGGCTGATTTACTTTTATAGTTGTGTGGTAATTTCGCCTCAGGTTTTAGCCTTTGTTGTTCTGTCATTCTGAAATTGCTTTTCTGCCTCGCATACTCATTCCTGCCTCTCCTTATCTCCCTACTTTCTCTTGTAGTGTGATCTCTGTTTTTCCTCGCTCTCACATTCTTCAGTTCGGCTTCTTTGCATCTCTGATTAAACCTGTGGCTTCCCCTTGAGCGTCTCATTTGTCTCCTTGTTGATAGTGATGAGTCTGCGCCGCTTCCCAGCGATGTGAGGCGGTGATAGTGATGAGTCTGCGCCACCCCCAGCGCTGTAATGATGAGTCTGCGCCGCCCCCAGCGCTGTAATGATGAGTCTGCGCCGCCCCCAGCGCTGTAATGATGAGTCTGCGCCACCCCCAGCGCTGAGGCGGTTCGTCACAGCTTGTGGGGTCACTATATCTTGCATTCCTGTGTGTATGTGTTATATTTTGTTTACATGTAGTTCAGAGATTAATGTCAAAGACGAAATGGACTAGAGAAAGGTTAATGATACCGGATGTAATTGTGTTGAAGACAAAGGTGATGATGCTAGAAGATTGTAGAGGGACGGTAGTGGTGATTGGTTGGTGTTTGTAAAGTGTGGTGGTGACGGTGGTGGTGGTGGTACAGTAGAAGTTCTAGATATGAAAGAGGAAATTACGAAACTGGTAATTATCCACGTATATAAACCACTGTCAGCAACGGCTGTGGAATTCATGGAATTCATCCTCGGAAATTTCAACCTTCCAAATGTCACGAGGAAGATGGGTCATCTCAGCATTGAATCAGAACTAGTTCCTGGAAGCGCACTCTGGCTGAACAGATACATACCAGGGAACTAATGTGGGTTTGTGAAAAGTTGAACCAACAGATAACAGAATTCGCAAGAAACGAAAATACACTGGATTTGATCTTCACAAACGACGAGGAACTAATAATAGGCATAGCAACCACAAACGCAACATACTCGGATCACGACATCATAGAAGTACAGACAGATGTAAACTCAGAGGTGGGGGACTCCAGTAATAATGTACGAGAAAGGATATTCAGTAAATTTAACCTCAGTCAAAGAACTGACTGGAACAAAATTAACAAAGAACCATCAGACATCCTGTGAAATAGTCATGAGCTCCCTAAATCCTCACCAGTACCTGGAAAAGCTGAACACAGAAGCATACAAGGACTCTATTAAATATGTACCATTGAGAAAAACCTAGATCAAATATAGAGAGCGAATGTGACATATTCAACACGAGAACATGTCACAACGAAGGAAAAATAATCTTAGCCGAGAGATTACAACTGATGTACCAGACAGAAGAAGCACAAAGGAAACAAAAAGCCATCCAGGATATTGCAAGAAACCACAAATATTTTTACACACAGACAAAATCCGAGTTAAGAACTACCTTTAGAACTGGACCATTAATCACAGGTTTGTACACAGACAATGTACAGGAAATGAGCAAAATTCTGAAAGACCAAAATGAGTCGATGTTCAGGAAAACACTAAGTGAAAGAAGGGTGAAGAAAGCAGATATTTTTTTTGTTTCCATCTGAAGGCCGCGCAGATCAAACAAAACAACTGACATAAGCACTAGTCCCATAGAATTCGAAAAAAATATGCCCGCTCATTCCCTGGACAGAATTCGTAGAATTCCCTGTTTATATTTATGAAAGTGCCACTAGCACGAGCTTTCAGTATTCTTCGGAGAGCGCTTAGATCTAGGTGAAATACTAGAGACCTTCAAGAGTGCAGACTTCTTTACCTAAGGGAGGATGTAAAGCGCGAGAGAAAAATTATAGACCAATGGCCCTAACATCCCACATCATAAGAGTCTTCTAAAGAGTAATATGTGTATGAGCAATACTCTAAACGAGAGGGAACGAGCAATTTGAATAGTATCAACATTGGCAATGTTTCCCTTTTTTTGAAAATTCTCATTATCCATCCGGTCATTTTCCTGGCTGTTGTGATATTTGCCTTATAGTATTGTTTGAAAGAGAGGACAGCTGACATTATTACTCCTAGGTCTTTCACGTGTTCCTTTCGTTCTATTTGATAATGGTGAGGGGTGATGGTAGTGGTAGTGGTGGTGGTGGTGGTGGTGGTGGTGGTGGTGGTGGTGGTGGTGGTGGTGGTGGTGGTGGGGTTGTGGTTGTGGTGGTGGTGGTGGTGGTGGTGGTGGTGGTGGTGGTGGGGGTTGTGGTGGTGGGGACAGACGGGCTACCACCAACAGTTCCCACATCGCACACTGCTGAGGTTAATCGCATCAGGATCAAAATTTACGTTTCTGTGATCTTTTGGTAGTTGAGTGAGAGGGTGAGAGGGATAGGGAGAGAGGTAGAGGGAGAGAGAGACAGAAGAAGAGATGGAAAGAAGGAAGGAGTGTAAGGAGAAAGAAAGAGAGAGAGAGAGAGAGAGAGAGAGAGAGAGAGAGAGAGAGAGAGAGAGAGAGAGAGAGAGAGAGAGAGAGCAGAGGGAGGCTAGAGAGTGGGAAAAAGGCAGACCAAGGCGAAGATTAGAGAGAGGGTGAGTGAGTGAAAAAGAGAAAAGGAAAAAGAGAAAAGGAAAAAGAGAAAAAACCCAAGGGGAGAGGGAAGAGAATAAGAGAGAGACAGGAGGGATGTGAAATGAAAAGGAAAGGGGAGAGATAAAGGAAATGAAGAAGGAAGAGAAAGAGAAATAAAGAAAAGAGAAAGAAAATGTTTCAGGAAACCCGTTATACGCATATCACAGGAACAGCTGCTCCAATGTGAACACTTGTAAGTGAACAATACTTAAAGGTAAGAAATGTTTTATTGCATTTATGAATTTAGAAAAGACATATGATAGGGTAGATAGGGAAACAATGTGGCAGATGTTGCAAATGTATGTAATAGGTGGTAGGTTACTGAAAACGGTGGAGAGTTTTATGATGATAGTGAGGCTCAGGATAGGCTATGTAGGAGAGAGGGAGATTATTTTTCAATAAAAGAAGGCCTCATTCAGAGATGCTTGATGCCACTATGGTTGTTAAACATATTAATAGATGGGGCTGTAAAATACGTGAATGTTAGGGCACTGGGGAGAGGTGTGGGATTAAAAGAAGAAGAATCTAATGCAAAGTGGGACTCATCACTGTTGCTTTTTGCCGATGACACGATGCTTTTGGGAGATTTTGAAGAGATGTTGCAAGGGTTGGTAGATGAATTTGGGAGGGGATGTAACAGAAGGAAATTAAAACGTAAACATAGGAAAGAGCAAGGTGATGAAAGTAACAAAATGCAAGGCAAGGAAAGATTGGATATAGATTGGAGGGAGTAAATTTGTTTAGATATTTGGAAGTGAACTTGTCGGCGGAGAGGATAAATGAGGTGAACCATGTAATTGACGGAGGGAAAAAAAGTTATTGGTGCATTGAAGCATCTGTGGAGACAAAAATCTTTATTCATGGAGGCAAAAAAGGTGAATGTACTTGAGTGTGAAGCATGGGTTTTAAACATCACAGCGAGAGGAGGCTGGAGGCAATGGAGATGTCTTGTTTGAGGTCAATGTGTGGTGTGAATATTACGCACAGAATTAGCAGTCTGGAGATGAGGAGGCGTGGAAGTCATTCGGACATTTAGGGAGGATAAAGCAAAATTGGAGTACATATAAATCTGGAGTGGAGGAAAGGAGGGGATCGAAAAGTTGGAGGAAACAGGTAAAGGAGTTTTTTTTTTTTGTGCGAGGGGCTTGGGCATCCAACAAGCTTGTGTGAGCGTGTTAGTATTTTATATGATTTGACATTCTCTTGGAGTGTGTGCAAGGTAACATATATGAAGGGATTTAGGGAAACTGGTGCACAGTGCACAGTGCTTGCACTCAGAAAAAGAGGTGGGGATATTGTGGTGTGGAGGCACATCTGAACTATGATATCAGAGCGCTTCTGGCAAGACAGTAATACAGTGATTGAATGAATGACTATGAATGTGTTTTCCTCATTTTGTGGTCACCCTACGTCTGTCTTAATCCCATCTATCCCCAGCTGGGATAAATGGGATTAAGACAGAAATTTTAAAAGCAGGTGGGGATATAGTTTTGGAGTGGTTGGTGCATTTGTACCATATATATATATATATATATATATATATATATATATATATATATATATATATATATATATATATATATATATATATATATAAGATGGGGTCCACCTCTGGTACAAATTGTGGGACCCATAGCCTCGGAGAAGTGGATAAAAAGGCTTCAAGGAAGAATATTTGGATTTCTTCCTGATGCCATTTGAATATTCCACTTCTCCTACCACCCCATCTTTTAATTTTTTTTTTACCAATAGGTATGTTTTATTACATAATAAAAAAAAAAGATATATATATGTGTGTGTGTGTGTATGTGTGTGTATGTGTGTGTATGTGTGTGTATGTGTGTGTGTGTGTGTGTGTGTGTGTGAGTGTGTGTGTGTACTCACCTAATTGTACTCATCTAATTGTGGTTGCAGGGGTCGATTCATAGCTCCTGGCCCCGCCTCTTCACTGGTCGTTACTGGGTCACTCCCTCCCTGCTCCTTGAGCTTTATCATACCTCTTCTTAGAGCTATGTATGGATGCTGCCTCCACTACATCACTTTCCAGACTATTCCACTTCCTGACAACTCTGTGACTGAAAAACTACTTCCTAACATCCCTGTGATTCACCTGAGTCTTCAACTTTCAATTATGACCCCTTGTTGTTGTGTCCCATCTCTGAAACATCCTGTTCCTGTCCACCTTGTCGATTCCTCTCAGTATTTTAGATATTGTTATCATGTCTCCCTGTCCCTCCTGTCCTCCAGTGTCGTCAGGTCGATTTCCCTTAACCTCTCCTCGTAAGACATGCCCCTTAATTCCGGAACTAGTCTCGTTGCAAACTTTTGCACTTTCTCTAATTTCCTGATGTGCTTGGCCAGGTGTGGGTTTCAAACTGGTGGTGCCAGTGAGTGAGTGTGTCTGAGGGAGAAAGTACTTAGGAACTGGCAGAAAGCATGTGTAGTTCCTTTGCATAAAGAAAAAAGTGATTAAGGAGATGAAAGAGAGTGTAAGAATTATAGGGGAATAATCCATTAATCCTGTTGAGTATACCGGGTAAAGTGTATAGTAATTATTGAAAGAATTGTGTAAGACAGATAGTACTATTGCAGAGGAACAGGGAGGCTTCAGGAAGGGTACAGGAAACATAAGTGAACTTTTCATTGCATTTATGGATTTAGAAACAGCATATGATAGGGCGGACAGAAGAGCAATGTGGTAGATTTTGGAAATGTATGGAATAGGTGGTAGGTTGCTTAAAGCAATACAGAGCTTTTTTGTGGATAGGAAGACAAACACACACACACAACTATAGGAGACCGTTATTAGTACTACAAAAGACTTCCTTTGCTGCATGTGTCTTTTTATCAAAGTTAATGACGCCTCTAAATTAGTTTTGGTGAAAATCAGAAGACCAATGTTTATAAAAAAAATCTATTTGAAGGCAGTTCTGCAAAACTGACGATTCTGCTTATTAAGCAGAACACATACACAGAGACACACACAGACACAGACAGACAGACAGACAGACAGACAGACAGACAGACAGACACACACACACACACACACACACACACACACACACACACACACACACACACGCAGACACACACACACAGAGGAGCTATGACTCGACCAATGCAACCACAAACAGATGTAAGTACACAAACGCGCATTACTATCCCCACTTACCTACTTGGGGCCACCATAAACCAGAGGCAGGCCTACGCAGGCTTGGGTTCCTACAGGGAAACAGGCTGGGATAACATGGGATGGAATTTAGGGCGGATGAAAAAGGTCATTTTAGTTTTACTGCTTTCCTGTCATTTCCCACTGTTCCTTTTTTCCCTCTTCCATCTTTCCCCCCTCTCTTCTGCTTTCTTTTTGCCTCTCTCACTTCTCTCTACCCCTCCCTGGCACCATGCATCTCTCTCACTAATCTTTTCCGTCCACACCATAAACATATGAAAATCACAATGAAGCTGCCGGAATCCCCCTTAATTTTTATACTATTTTTCTGTCGTCACCGCACTTGTGCAGCCATTTATTCGCTCATTACGGTCATTTATGTAAATGATGGATCACGAGGAGCCCAAATGAGCCCTGCGGAACACCACTTGTGACTGGGCTTCAGTCGTCTGAGTTGTGCGTATTCATGAATCTCACTAACATATCTACCTGGAGATATAATGGTATAAATTCATAAAATACCGACACGATGGAAAAATAGACACAAATGCAGTATAATGCGATCCTTTATTGACTACGTTTCGTCCACACAGTGGGCTTTATCAAGGCACAAACAAATCTACCTGGGCAAAGAGTATATGAGTGAATATACGTAGGGTGGAGAGTCAAGTGGAGAAACTTTCTCCGCCATATATATATATAGGGGTAGCGTAGGTTGCAGAGATACGGCCGTAGACTAGATTTTATTTATTAGACGAGGAGTGGGTACACAACGGGCAGAGTGTGAGGGGACCGGAAGTCAGACCGCTGTGGGGTAGGATGTTGGTCCTAGGATGGAACCAGGCCGGGTCACCATTTGGAGAAGACCCGGGCCGGACGTACCGGCGAACCTACTACTACTAGGATGGAAGCCGTGAGAGTGAGAGCGAGTGGGCATAGTGTCCCACTGAGTACAACTAGGTGAGTACACACTAGGTGAGTAGACTCGACCCCTGCAACCACAACCAGGTGAGTACACACACACACACATACACACACACACACACACACACACATGCACACATACGCACACACATACTCACACACATACACACACACACACATACACGCACGCATATACAACAGGCCAAGTGTCGACATGTGCCTAGGACAAAATGGTAACTAACCTGGGCAGGCCTAGATAGGGCAGCACCGTAGTGCCGCGATATATGAAACTAACATACAGCACAGGCTGTCTACAATATATATTCATGTACTCTTTGCCCAGATAGATCTGTTTGTGACTTGATAAAGCCAACTTTTTTTTGCGAAACGTAGTCAATAAAGGAGTGCATTATACTGTATTTGTTTCTATTTTTCCAACATATCTACCTGTTGATGCACCAAACAACAAAGACCGGGCTGGCCCCGGTCCTTGTTGTTTGGTGCATCTGCTTACCCCCCCTTGGAGGGCGCTGACGTGCCCTTATGAAGCTGTGTTAAGACTCAGTTGATTAAGTAATGTTGATTTAAGGTGACTTCGAAGTGCATGTCATTAAAATGTTAGCGTAGCTACACAGGAAATAAAGCACGAGAATAACAGAGGAGCAAGAGAAATAAGGAAAATAGACAGACAGACAGATAGACACACTCACACACACACACACACACACACACACACACACGCCCCGATGGCATGGTGGCTAGCGCTCTTGCTTCACGCACGGAGGGCCCGGGTTCAATTCCCGGCGGGGCCGAAACATTTCGAAGTGTTTCCTTACACACACACACACATAAATACAACAGGCCTAGTATCTAATCGACATGTGCCTAGGACAAAATGGTAACTAACTAACATATACACACACACACACACAAGAGAGAGAGGGGTGGGTAGATTGCATATTCTTGGACTGTAAGAAGGCGTTTGACACAATTCCACACAAGAGATTAGTGCAGAAGCTGGAGGACCAGGCAGGGATAACAGGGAAGGCACTACAATGGATCAGGGAATACCTGTCAGGAAGACAGCAGCGAGTCATGGTACGTGGCGAGGTGTCAGAGTGGGCGCCGGTGACGAGTGGGGTTCCACAGGGGTCAGTCCTAGGACCGGTGCTGTTTCTGGTATTTGTGAACGACATGACGGAAGGAATAGACTCCGAAGTGTCCCTGTTTGCAGATGATGTGAAGAATTCAATCGGACGAGGACCAGGCAGAACTACAAAGGGATCTGGACAGGCTGCAGGCCTGGTCCAGCAATTGGCTCCTGGAGTTCAACCCCACCAAGTGCAAAGTCATGAAGATTGGGGAAGGGCAAAGAAGACCGCAGACGGAGTACAGTCTAGGGGGCCAGAGACTACAAATCTCAATCAAGGAAAAAGATCTTGGGGTGAGTATAACACCAGGCACATCTCCTGAGGCGCACATCAACCAAATAACTGCTGCAGCATATGGGCGCCTAGTAAACCTAAGAACAGCATTCCGACATCTTAATAAGGAATCGTTCAGGACCCTGTACACTGTGTACATTAGGCCCATATTGGAGTATGCGGCACCAGTTTGGAACCCACACCTAGCCAAGCACGTAAAGAAACTAGAGAAAGTGCAAAGGTTTGCAACAAGACTAGTTCCGGACCTAAGGGGTATGTCTTACGAGGAGAGGTTAAGGGAAATCGACCTGACGACACTGGAGGACAGGAGAGATAGGGGGGATATGATAACGACATATAAAATACTGAGAGGAATTGACAAGGTGGACAGGGACAGAATGTTCCAGAGATGTGACACAGCAACAAGGGGACACAGTTGGAAGTTGAAGACTCAGATGAATCACAGGGATGTTAGGAAGTATTTCTTCAGTCACAGAGTGGTCGGGAAGTGGAATAGTTTGGGAAGCGATGTAGTGGAGGCAGGTTCCATTCATAGCTTTAAGAAGAGGTATGATAAAGCTCATGGTGCAGGGAGTGACCCAGTAGCGGCCAGTGGAGAGGCGGGGCCAGGAGCTTTGAATCGACCCCTGCAACCACAACTAGGTGAGTACACACACACACACACACACACACAGCCCCGGTGGCCTAGTGGTAAAGCTCTCGCTTAACGCACGGAGGGCCCGGGTTCTATTCCCGACGGGGCGGAAACATTTCGAAGTGTTTCCTTACACACACACACACACACATACATACAACAGGCCTAGTGTCAAATCGACATGTGCCTAGGACAAAATGGTAACTAACACACCCACCGTAAGGTCATTCCACATACCACTCGTATTATTATTATATTAAATAATAATAATAAACTTAAGACACAATGATCACCATAAATATAACGTGAAATCTTTTCTCTTCTTGCAATTTGCTCTTGCAATAACTCTTTTGTTAAGTAAAAATTCCTCTTAATTACACTTGACGCCTCGGGTAAACACCAGCAGTATTGTTTATTGTTGTGTTAGGAAGCTTCGCCTACCTTGTGGGGTTACTAACCCGTCACTCTCTCTCCAGACTCTTCCCTCAAACCAGTTGAATACCAGCCTTTATGTAAGCTTACAAGTAGGTATTACATACATAAGATACATTTTGTTTGCGGTGGTCTTGAGGGTACAGAGATGGGGCGTGTGCACATGCAATGTAATGTGCGCATTATTCCCCTTTACTGTGTTCTGACACTTAAACAGTCTTTATCTATGGTGGATATTACTGTTCAGTCTCGCACTCAGCATTGTTCTGGCACTAAGCAATGTTCTGTTTGCACAGATGTGCATTTGTTCATTCCTTGTCGATTTTGTTCAACATAAGAGACCACGCTCTATGATATGTTACTGTTCTAAGTGTCGTTGCAATATTTCTAGTTTTGCGAGAATATTAGTAGTTCGCTCTATGGTTTTGAGGTGTGTGTGTGTGTGTGTGTGTGTGTGTGTGTGTGTGTGTGTGCACTCATCTATATATTTTCACCTATATGTGGTTACAGGGGTCGAGTTTCAGCCCCTGGCCCCCGCCACTTTGCTAGCAGCTAGCCTTATCGCATCTTTTCTTTAAGCTATATATGTATAGTGCCTCTATCACCTCACTGTCCAGGTCGTTCCACTTTCTGACAACTCTTGGGCTGAAGAAATACTTCCTAACATCCCTGTGAGTCATCTTTGCTTCATATTTCCAGCTGTGCGCTCGTGTTCCTATTACTAGGTATATCATCCCTAGTCCTTACCTCTAATGTCATCAGGTTTAACTCCCTTAATTTCTCCTTATAGCATACCACTTAGCTCCGGGACTAGTCTAGTTACAAACCTTTGCATTTTTTCCAAATTTCCTGACATGCTTGACCAAGCGTGGGTTCCATACTGACGCTGCATACGGGTCTGACGTATGCCGTATACAGTGTTGTAAATAACTCCTTGCTTAGGTTTCTGAAAGCTAGTCTTAAATTCACCAACAGCGAATTTGCTGCAGCAGTTATTTGGTTGATGTGCGCTTCAGGCGACATGTTCGGTACAATACTAATCCCAAGGTTTCCCTTTTTGAAGTGAGGTTTGTTTGCAGCCTCTGCCCTCTTTCCCCGAGCCTGTACTCCATCTGCGGTCTGCTCTGCCTATCCCTAATCTTCATAACTTTTCACTTGCTGGGGTTAAAGTCCAGTAGCCATTACTGAGATCAGACCTGCAGCCTGTCTAGACTCATTTGTAGCCTCTGCTGATCCTCACCTGTTTATATTTCCTGCATTAGTTTCACATCTGCGAACAAGGATACCACTGATTATCTCTTTCCTCATGACACTCACATATACAAGAAATAGCGTTGGTCCTAGTACTGGTAATTGTGGAAACCCCACTCGTCACTCACGCCCATTTCCACACCTCTTTCTGGACAATCACTCGTTATTACCTTCTTGTTAAATATTCCCTGATTTATTGTGGTATCTTCCCTATTATTCCTACCTGCCCCTCTTGCTTTGCTCCCTCCCCTCCCATCCCGTCTCTTGTGCAATATTTAGTCAAAATTCTTCCTAAAGTCCAAATCTACCCATTCCTCTCCTGCCTTATTACTGTTAACTTGTTGTAGAGCTCTGGTAGGTTTTTAAGACAGGATTTGCCATCTCTAGAGCCATAGTGTGCACGCTCGCCTGCAACCCGCGTATATTAGACATACAACACCGTAATATTAAACACCGTTGATGAAAAAAATACATTTGCAACAACTGGGTATAATAATGATAAAAACGTTTCGCCAGCCAGTGGTTTTTATCAATTCATTACAGAGGTTATTTGAAGGTGATGAAACTGGAGACTGTAGAAGACGAGGTAATCAGTCCCTCAACCTGGATGAAGGTGGTCACCACCGTAGTCTTGAGATACTGATTACCTCGTCTTGAGAATAATGATACCCAGGTGTTGTACATGTGTCTTATTCATCATCTTATAGGTGCTATATGCCATTATTGGTAGCATGCAACATTGTCTCAACATTAACCATTCAACACTATGTCAACATTAAACATGCAACACCGTGTCAACATTAAACATGCAACACCGTGTCAACATTAAACATGCAACACCATGTCACCATTAAACATGCAACACTCTAGTCAACATTAAAACAAGAGCACACGTTCACACTTGTAAAGAAATAAGTTAGACATGACATGTGGTCTCAGGCGCAAGTCCGGTACTCACTAAACACCTCACCAGTTACACAATGACACACAAGTTTTACCATGCTGAGCCTCTGGTGCAGCCGGCCATTGAGAGACTGACCCAGGAACACCTGAATAATGAACATGCTCACTTGAACACTCTTTATCTGCGGTGAACACGAAGAACATATTCTGAACCAATTGTTATTGTTATTATTATATTCAGAAAGATGTCGTTCCTTTTTAGAGAGAGAGAGAGAGAGAGAGAGAGAGAGAGAGAGAGAGAGAGAGAGAGAGAGAGAGAGAGAGAGAGAGAGAGAGAGAGCAGGAGCGTTAATGGCCCTATAACTGGGAGCCAGTGACCCTCTCCCTATCTCTATAGCGCAGTGATTCAATTCCGGAAGGAGGATCAAGCCTTCATTTGTTTCACAACTTCGTAAAATTTAGGCAAGAAACTGGGTCCCAGGGGAACCTTTCCCCCCGACATTGGGCGTGGGTTCGAGCGCCGGGTTCCGGCGAGACCCAGTGTTATCTGTGTTTTAAAGTGACAGGGGTGATGCCACATGTCACCTCTCAGTAAGAGGGAGTCAGGCGAGAGCCTCAGGGTCAGCTTGGGAAATTAATTTCCGTATAGGATAATAACTCTCTGCGTCCGGTATCCAGCAGTAACAGCAGCTGCTGCTGCTGTTACTGCTTTTGCCGGCATTGTTTCTGCTTCTCCTGCTGTTGATTTTTGTAGGTGATGCTGTTGTTGTTGGTGGTGGTGCTTCAGCTGCCGTCTGTGCTGGTGGTGGTGGTGGTGCTTCAGCTGCTGTCTGTGCTGCTGGTGGTGGTGGTGCTTCAGCTGCTGTCTGTGCTGCTGGTGGTGGTGGTGCTTCAGCTGCTGTCTGTGCTGCTGGTGGTGGTGGTGCTTCAGCTGCTGTCTGTGCTGCTGGTGGTGGTGGTGCTTCAGCTGCCGTCTGTGCTGCTGGTGGTGGTGGTGCTTCAGCTGCTGTTGTTGTTAGTGGTGGTGCTTCAGCTGCCGTCTGTGCTGCTGGTGCCACTGTTTGTGCTGGTGCTGCTGCTACAACAGCAACAGAAACAATACCAATTACTACTATTACTAGTGCTATTACTACTACTACTACTAATAATAATAACAATAAAATGAGGAAGAAAATAAAAAAGAAGAAATGAAGAAGAAGAAAAAGAAGAAGAATTTAAGAAGAACTGAAAAATAAGAAGATGAAGAAAAATAAGAAGAAGGGGGAGGAGGCGGAGGATTTCACGGTATTCAATTTCGTCTTTGAGAGAGTGTTTGCGGGTCTGCAGCCTCGCCTCGCTACCAACATACATGTGCAAATTCTCCAGCTCAACATTTCTTCACAGAGATCAACATTTCCTCGTAAGAGTCAACATTCCTTCACAGACAGCAACATTTTCTCATCCTACTCGCCATTTGTCCAGAATGGCCAACATTTTAATATAAAAATGTACAAAAGGACTCATGTTATGGCAGATTCAATTGTGTGTATATATAATGACAACTTAATAACCATAACGACAGAGCATAATAAATACAATGACAAGTAAGCAAATAATTGCATATAAGAGCAAACAAAACATTTTGTATGAGAGTGAATTAATATTTGTGAGTAGCATTTATAGCTGAGTTGAAGTAAATGTTTATAGTTGAGTTAAAGTAAATGTTTATAGCTGAGCTGAAGCAAATGTTTATAGTTGAGTTAAAGTAAATGTTTATAGCTGAGTTGAAGCAAATGTTTATAGTTGAGTTAAAGTAAATGTTTATAGCTGAGTTGAAGCAAATGTTTATAGTTGAGTTAAAGTAAATGTTTATAGCTGAGTTGAAGCAAATGTTTATAGTTGAGTTAAAGTAAATGTTTATAGCTAAGTTGAAACAAATGTTTATAGTTGAGTTAAAGTAAATGTTTATAGCTGAGTTGAAACAAATGTTTATAGTTGAGTTAAAGTAAATGTTTATAGCTGAGCTGAAGCAAATGTTTATAGTTGAGTTAAAGTAAATGTTTATAGCTGAGTTGAAGCAAATGTTTATAGTTGAGTTAAAGTAAATGTTTATAGCTGAGTTGAAGCAAATGTTTATAGTTGAGTTAAAGTAAATGTTTATAGCTAAGTTGAAACAAATGTTTATAGTTGAGTTAAAGTAAATGTTTATAGCTGAGTTGAAACAAATGTTTATAGTTGAGTTAAAGTAAATGTTTATAGCTGAGTTGAAACAAATGTTTATAGTTGAGTTAAAGTAAATGTTTATAGCTGAGTTGAAGCAAATGTTTATAGTTGAGTTAAAGTAAATGTTTATAGCTGAGTTGAAACAAATGTTTATAGTTGAGTTAAAGTAAATGTTTATAGCTGAGTTGAAGCAAATGTTTATAGTTGAGTTAAAGTAAATGTTTATAGCTAAGTTGAAACAAATGTTTATAGCTGAGTTGAAGTAAATGTTTATAGCCGAGTTGAAGCAAATGTTTATAGCTAAGTTGAAACAAATGTTTATAGCTGAGTTGAAGTAAATGTTTATAGTTGAGCTGAAGTAAATGTTTATAGCCGAGTTAAAGCAAATGTTTATAGCCGAGTTAAAGCAAATGTTTATAGCCGAGTTAAAGCAAATGTTTATAGCCGAGTTAAAGCAAATGTTTATAGCTGAGTTAAAGCAAATGTTTATAGCTAAGTTGAAGCAAATGTTTATAGCTGTTTAGGAGGCATTATTACTTTTTTTAAACGCTACGGTCTGCTCTGACTTCTTTCAACGTCGAATAACATATGGGAATTCCATTGGTACAGAGTAAAGCACAACTCCAGCGCCTCTGACCACCACCACCACCACCATTCTCACCACCACCACCACCACCATTCTGACCACCACCACCACCACCACCATTCTCACCATCACCACCACCACCATTCTCACCATCACCACCACCACCATTCTCACCACCACCACCATTCTGACCACCACCACCACCATTCTCACCACCACCACCATTCTCACCACCACCACCATTCTCACCACCACCACCATTCTCACCACCACCACCACCATTCTCACCACCACCACCACCACCATTCTCACCATCACCACCACCACCATTCTCACCACCACTCTGTCACTGCTGAGCTTCATGGTAAGTAACTCTCCGGGAATCACCCGTCAAATGTTACCAAGTGATTGTCTTACACTGTGGGTAAGCCAGCGGAAGGCCTCGGTCAGATGACCAAAAGCTCCAACGGCGGATCATCATCTAAGACCCGCGTCAGGAAACACTTGTCCATTTTCCTGACGAACCTAACCAAACCTTACACTGTATTATTAGTATTTCATTGGGTTTACCTCTAGTCCACTTATACGACACATACCTGGAGTTTACCTGGAGAGGGTTTCGGGGGTCAACGCCCCCGCGGCCCGGTCTGAGACCAGGCCTCATCCATACATATGTATACATATGCAAAACAACCACGGGGGAGTTGAATGATAGCTCTAGGCCTTTCGTGTTGCAATCAACCCATCATCAGGAGCTTGCAGTGATGTAGTAAAGAGGAAGAAGACCAAGCAAATACTATCACAGGAAGCGTCTTTGCAAAGGCAAAGTATTTGCTTGTATCTGCAAGCTCCTGATGATGTGTGGTGGGGTGGTGTGGTGGGGTGGTGTGGTGTGGTGGTGTGGTGGTGTGGTGGTGTGGTGGTGTGGTGTGGTGGTGTGGTGGTGTGGTGTGGTGGGGTGGTGTGGTGGGGTGGTGTGGTGGGAGGTGTGGTGGTGTGGTGTGGTGCGGTGGTGTGGTGGGGTGGTGTGGTGGTGTGGTGTGGTGGTGTGGTGGTGTGGTGTGGTGGGGTGGTGTGGTGGGGTGGTGTGGTGGGGAGGTGTGGTGGTGTGGTGTGGTGCGGTGGTGTGGTGGGGTGGTGTGGTGGTGTGGTGTGGTGGTGTGGTGGTGTGGTGTGGTGGTGTGGTGGTGTGGTGTGGTGGGGTGGGGTGGTGGGGTGGTGTGGTGTGGTGGTGTGGTGTGGTGGTGTGGTGTGGTGGGGTGGTGGGGTGGTGTGGTGTGGTGGGGTGGTGGTGTGGTGGTGTGGTGGTGTGGTGTGGTGGGGTGGTGTGGTGTGGTGGTGTGGTGGTGTGGTGTGGTGGTGTGGTGGTGTGGTGGTGTGGTGGTGTGGTGCGGTGGTGTGGTGGGGTGGGGTGGTGGGGTGGTGTGGTGTGGTGGTGTGGTGTGGTGGTGTGGTGGTGGGGTGGGGTGGTGGGGTGGTGGTGTGGGGTGGTGGTGTGGTGGTGTGGTGGTGTGGTGTGGTGGGGTGGTGTGGTGTGGTGGTGTGGTGGTGTGGTGTGGTGGGGTGGTGTGGTGTGGTGGTGTGGTGGTGTGGTGGTGTGGTGGTGTGGTGTGATGGGGTGGTGTGGTGGGGTGGTGTGGTGGGGTGGTGTGGTGGTGTGGTGTGGTGCGGTGGTGTGGTGGGGTGGTGTGGTGGTGTGGTGTGGTGCGGTGGTGTGGTGGGGTGGGGTGGTGGGGTGGTGTGGTGTGGTGGTGTGGTGTGGTGGTGTGGTGTGGTGGGGTGGGGTGGTGGGGTGGTGTGGTGGTGTGGTGGGGTGGTGTGGTGTGGTGGTGTGGTGGTGTGGTGCGGTGGTGTGGTGCGGTGGTGTGGTGGTGTGGTGCGGTGGTGTGGTGGGGTGGGGTGGTGGTGTGGTGTGGTGGTGTGGTGGGGTGGTGTGGTGGGGTGGTGTGGGGTTGGCGTGGGGGTGGTGTGGTGGTGGCGTGGGGGTGGCGTGGGGGTGGCGTGGGGGTGGTGTGGGGGTTAGTGTGGGGGTGTTGCAACAAGTGCTCTTTTGCGAGACAAACGACTCCTTGTCAATGACACCCGCCACTATCTTACAAGCTTCCGGTGAACGAGAAATTTGAGGGTTTACGCCAGACTTCAATGCATATGCACACACACACACACACACACACACACACACACACACACACACACACACACACACGGGTTCTATTCCCGACGGGGCGGAAACATTTCGAAGTGTTTCCTCACACACACTCACACACATACATACAACAGGCCTAGTGTCAAATCGACATGTGCCTAGGACAAAATGGTAACTAACTAACTAACTAACACACACAGCTTTGACTCGACCCCTGCAACCACAACTAGGTGAGTACACACACACAAGCAAGGCGCAATACCACAGCTGACCAGGGATCGAACCCATCACTGAGACCAGACTATGGATGCTCCAGAGTCTAAACGGACACACCACGGCTCATAACTCAATGCGTCCATTGAAAGTACTAAAAATTTAACCTTGCCTGTTCCTCTTCTCTGTATATAGGGATACATTTAAGCGGGACGGTCATTAATTTGCTAAATGTACAACGCTACTTTCTTGAAGTAGCATATTTTCTTTCTCTTTCGTTCTTTTCATTTTTATATATTGAAGAATAAGAGCTCTTAGGCTGCCTCCTCTGTACTCGACTGAAGAAGCCTACTATGTAGGCGAAACGTTTCGGAATAAAGATGCCTAACTGTTGCATATATGTCTTACTTATCAACTTGTCGGTATTGCATAGCATTATTATATTCACACAAGAACTCGAGACTCATACGACTTCTCAGTTTAGTTTTTATTAATGTAACTATTGAAAAAACGTTCAACTAATGCGTTACTTGTTGATGGACTCTGCACTTTTAATGTAAATTCAGGAAGATCTTCCAGCACGAGATCTGCAGCATTTTTTGGTATGATTGCTTTTCTCTAAAATGATGATCTTACTACTGGTATCTGTCCCTCAGTTTTCTTTTTATCCCAATCAGTATCTGGGACATCACGCCACTGACTCTCAATTTCAATTATTATAGATTTATCAGCCAAATTTATTGGGAAATCTGAAAATGGAAGCGGTGTGTGAATGAGGCATATACTTGGGTACAAAATCTAGTACAGTGGACCCTCGGTTAACGAATACCCCGGAAATCGTGCAATTATGTAAGTATAATTTTGTAAGTTCTTGTGGAAGTGTATTTTTGGGGGTCTGAAATAGACTAACCTACGTGAAATTTTTCCTTAAGGGAGTAAATTCGTTCGGTAATGGCACTTGAGCAGACTTCAGGAGTGAAGTTTTTACGAAACTCGGGGGTCCACTGTACCATTAAATTAGGAGTACGTCTCTTTACATTGCATGTCCTGATATCAGAAACCAAAAGTAGCGTAATTATTTCAACAGTAGCTAAACTGTCACATGTAGCACTAGCTAATATTTAGTAGCAAAGGGCAAAGAAAAGTAGCTCATTTAACTACTTTTAGCCCAAAGTGCCAAGAGGTAAAGGTGAGATTCATACCAAGTACGAAGAAAAGAAGTAGAAAAACAGTTAGTTTATGGTGTAACCAAAAGTACACAAAGGCCAAGGCGCAAATCCAAATGCAGAAAAGCGAGAGGCAAATAGAAGAGATAGAAATGAATATGGAAGAACAAGAAGGGGGGCTGGAAGACAGTTTGAAAATGATGTAGCGTCAAAGGCGAAAACAGAACCAAAGTTACTCCACAGCCACATAGGGAAAAAAGACGACCGTGAAGAAGTGGTAAGGCTGAGGAAGGAGGAAGGTGTATTAAGAGAGAAGGACAGTGAGGTATGTGAAGTGCTTAGTAAAAGATCAGTCTTCAGAGAAGAAAGTGAGGAACTACTGCGAGGCACTGGAAAGTATTCCATTGCTTTTTGTTACACTGACTGTAACAAAAAGTAATGGGACTAGATAACATCTTTATGAGTGTTGAAGAAAATGGCAAAACAGCTATGTGACAAAACAGCAAAGGTATTCAACCAGTCTCTCCAGTCAGGACGGCTGCCAGAAAATTGGAAAATGGCAAATGTGATTCCTATATTAATTTAAATTGTACAGACAAGAGGATTACAGGCCAGTGTCTCTAACATGCATGTCGTCATAAGTTGTGGAGATGGCCAGGAAAAGGATACTGTGATGCTTGGAGAGTAAAATATGCTTTATGTAAAAACAGAACGGATTTAGGGATGGAAAATCCTGTCTTACGAATTTATTGGAATTCTACGACAAACTCACAGTAATAATAGAAGAAAGGCAGGACTGAGATTATTGTATTTTCATGAACTGTAGAAAAGTATTTGCTACAGTTCCACACCGGAGATTAATCCAGAAATTAGAGCAAAATTAAGGGTTGAAAGGCACAGTGTTTCTGTTGGTCAAAAAATACATAAAGGGGAGAAGGCAAAGTGATAGTAAGGGATGAGACATCAGAATGAGAGTAACGAGTGAGCTTCCACTTGGATCAGTGTTAGGACCGCTATTGTTAATATTATACGGGAATGACATACCGGAGGGGACTGAGTCCTATTTGTCATTGTTTTCTGACGATATAAAATTAATGAGAATAAGAACAAGAAATGATAGCGATAAACTTCGGAGAGACTTCAACAAGCTGTAGATGTGGTCAAACAAGTGGCTTATCGAGTTCAACTCAAGGTCAAGGTCCTGTGCTTCGGAGGAGAAGGCAGACCGGACACTGAATACAGCATAGGAGGAGAGAAGCTGCAAATATCAGAGAGTGAAAAAGATCTGGGGGCGAATATAACACGTAGCATATCGTCAGAAATGAACATAAACTGTATACTGGCAGCGGCATATACAAACCTCGGAATAACACGACATATATTAGGCCATTCATTGTGTTCGCGGTCAATCATGCGAAGAAACTAGAAAAAGTCAGGTTTGCAACCAGCCTAGCATAGCACTGAGAGGAATGCTCTACGAAGAGAGACTGAAAAAAACTGAACCTGCTGTCCTTAGAGGAGAGGAGGATAAGGGAGACATGATAACTTGTAGAAAATCTTAAGATGAATTGAATTAAAAGGACGACAGTCAAGGAGACAAAGATGGAGCTGAAGACAGAAGGATAATAGGTATGTGAGGAAGTATTTCTTTAGTCTCAGGCTGGTTGAAAAGTGGAATAACTTGGGCGAGGCAGTGGTGGAGGCAGACTAAGTACACAGCTTCTACAGTAGATATGATAAGGCCCAAGAAGCCAGAAGTCAGTGATGACGATCAAGGTGGTCTAGGAGGGCCCCCTCCCCCCGCAAACGCAAATCGGTGAGTACGTAGACAGACAGACAGACACACACACACACACACTAACACTAACACACACACACACACACACACACACACACACACACACACACTCACACACTAACACACACACACACACACACACACACACACACACACACACACACACACACACTAACACTAACACTAACACACACACACACACACACACACTAACACTAACACTAACACACACACACACACACACACATACACACACACACACACACACATACATACACACACACTAACACACACACACGACCTCAGACGCGACCTCTGCATCACAAAAAGGTGGGTATACACAAGCACACAACAGCAAATTGTGATGGAACATAATAAAATAAGCTAAGAAACGCGCATTGGATATTGATAAAACCAAAGGAACAGAACCAGACAATATATCGAACTCGGTCTTGCAAGAATATGAAGAAAAACTAAATTACGTAAGCTGAAATATATTTGAAATTTCATTACAAGCAGAGAAACCAGCAGAGAAACCAGCAGAGAAACCAGCAGATAAACCAGCAGATAAAACCAGCAGACAAACCAGCAGACAAATGGAAAACAGCAAACACTCTGTCGATATTTATAACATGTTACTTGGAAGATTATCATTATTATAATCATAAGTAACCGCTAAACCCATAAGGGTCATACAGAGCTGCGTGACTTGGAAGAACACTTAAATCATAAATTCGTCTCATTGATACTTGCTGTTTAAAATCTTTGGAAAATCTTTTAACGTATGTAAGATGATCTGTAGAGAACGGCGCGATAATATCAAATAATTTGGAATCAGATCACCAAATTTCTTTACATCAAATCTTTCCGAAGTGACTTACAGTTTGGAGAGAGAGAGAGATAGATAGATAGATAGATAGATAGATAGATAGGAGAGAGAGAGAGAGAGAGAGAGAGAGAGAGAGAGAGAGAGAGAGAGGTTGAGACCGTGTTACTCTCTATCCTGAACCACTGTCAATTCACCAGGGGTTATTTCATCTACCACTTGATAAGGTTTCAGGATGGATAGAATAGTCGTCTGAAGGTTTCTCTCTGAATAGTAGATTAGTTTTAAATTGTTTCAGCCATGATATTTTTGACGTCTATTTTCTATATCATATCTATTAAACTATTAAGAGTCACCGAAATCCCACGGGAAGGAAACGCTCGTAGGAATATTACATTTTACTGAATTTCAAGCAAAGTTTCCTTGGAATGTCTCTTGAAAGACTAATCTGAAAAGCATAAAATATGATTTGAATGAAAGTAGAAATAACCGACCGATGCAAAGTTAAAAACCACTTGGACAGAAGCGTGAGGCACAAGTCTGTGTCTAGTACCAGACACAGACAATGGGGATCTGTATATTTCAGTCTCAGAGACCTTCTTCAGTAGATCTGAGGACAAGATATACAGATCTCTCTCACTTGTGTTTCATGCTTCTGTCCAAGTGGTTTCAAAGTTTGCAAGGGTCGGTGTTTCTGACACTGTCTTGCAAGGGTCGGTGTTTCTGACACTGTCTTGCAAGGGTCGGTGTTTCTGACACTGTCTTGCAAGGGTCGGTGTTTCTGACACTGTCTTGCAAGGGTCGGTGTTTCTGACACTGTCATGCAAGCATGGCTGATGAAACTGCAATGCTGACAAGTGTCATATAATCAAAATATAATAAGAAATAAACTCAGACTACATAAAAATATAGATCATGTGAGGCAAAAACTGAAAACATCAGAGAATTGGATATATTGTAGGAGTCACCATAAACGACAGAAATTACAAAAGAGTTAAGAAACTCAAATGCAACACTGGCAAGCTTAACAATAATATATCTTAAGATTATAATCTTAAGATATATGGAATGTAATAGCTACAAATACTATTTCTAATTTATATTGCACAAAATTTGTAGTATAGTGTCCAAATCCGACAAAAAACTAGATGTAGTCCGACGCTGCCCGATCCATACACCTTTAATATATATCCCCTCTCCCTTTACTTCCCCATCCCCTTTTCCTTTTAGCATCCTCCCCATCATTCTCCTCTCTCTCCCTCTTCCCTCCTTTTCCCATCCTGCATCGTACTGCCTAACCCAAGTTCCTGTTCCTCAATTAATGTGATAGTAAGAGTGGATAGCGCCGCGGCACATTCCTTCCACTAACACAAGTGTTGAAGCTAAACTGAAGAGGCGTACTCATGTTATTTCAGAGAGGCCAATAGCCTAAAATGCGCCAGCACAACTTAGAAGCCGTTCGGAAGTTGCATCGTCAACTCATCAGAGTTTAAATGTTCAAAACCAATCGGACGAGACACTTAGAAATTATCGCTTTAAAAACAGTATTTCAATTTTCCCACTTTCTTCTATAAGATAAATAGGACCTACACAGACTTACTCACTCTAAACTGTTCTTTAATTAAAACTGGAGAGCAATTAATAAGTACGAAATTAATCAAGAAAGAAAACAAATATTATTTAGGTTTTGGGTACATAACATTATTTTTTTTTGTAATGGTCTTGAGAGCTGACAGACGTAACTGGCACATGAAGTCAAATACAGTGACTTCTTTCTGATCAATAAAAACATTCTCCAGTTAGTTGACGGAAGCCAATTTGCTTAATAAAATTAACACTTTAAAACCTAAACAATCTAAAATCAAGAAGCTTCGTTTGAGGGGAAACTTCAGCACTTAAAGTTTGAAGGCGACCAGATGATGCATTCTGCAGTTAATGTACAGAATAAAAAAAAAAATTGCGCCTACACAGCCTATACCTGGATGTAATGTTTCATTGATTTCATAAAATTAATCAGCCATTACATATTGATGCTCTTCAAAAATATTTAATTTTAATTAGGAGGAAGGGCTAAACCCGTAGTGGTCATATAGCGATTATGGAATGGGAGGAATTTAGATTCGATCCCTGGAGCAGGAGGTTAAGTTGGTTTCCTTGGATCAAGAGCCCCTCATCAGCATCAAGGTACCCCTCCTCGAGAAGGCCTATGCCAGTTATTTAATTCAAGACAATTTTATATCAATTCAAGACAAATTGACAAAATGGCCCCTACATACTCCATTAACACTACCAGCCTTTTTCTAAGTATGATACACCAATGTTGAACTTGTGCTTTGTAAAGATATCACAAGAAAACCAATTTCGGCAGTAGTCTATATAGAACTGAGAGCATCTGGATTTAATCCGCCGACCTTCATCAGGGTTGAAAATTTAAAGGCGATCAGATGAGACACTCTCTATTTATCAACGAATGTCTTGGAGGAAGTCAGAGGCAGCCAGGAACACTGTGCCTAGCAATGTGCCGGCGCTGACATCATGTATTGAAGGGACTCTAAACTAAATCTGTTAAAAGGAAAATGCTTGAAAAAATGCAAGTTTTCAGTATTTTTCAGATTATATTTGATTTAAAATTCAATCTTAGATTCTTTCTCTAAAATTTGCATATTGGTGCCTACACGGTCCAAATTCAATACAAAATAACTTCCAAATTAGCAAACAATAATTTATTAAATACAGTTTGCAATTAAAGTTTACATTGCTCATCAACACTAAAAGTTTAAAGCCTATCAGAAAAAGCATTCTCTAATAACTGCTCTGAATCCAACAATTCCAATTTTTTTTTTAAAACAATTTCAGTCAAATTTCAAATCTGAGAATGGGCTCTACGACTTTGATCATACTGCGCCTCTACATATCAACTGTTCCAAGAATTTTGTCTTAGTTACCTTACCCCAACACTAAAAAATTGTAGGCGATTGAATGAGGTCTTTCCATGTTATGAGTGAAATTTAAACGAAAATTGAAGGAAGAAAAGAAGACAGCATGAAAAAAAGGAAACCAGTTGAAAATCCCCCTTCGGGATACATCAATATGTAGATAATTTAGAATAAGTTGAAAGGGATGAAATAGAATAGTTGACAAAGCTAAGAGAGATGAATTATGAAGGAAGGTTGTTGCACTCACCTGGGGTTCTGTTGCAACAGCGACTCCAGCTGCCACTGCTTTACAATATCCTTTCTATATCTGAATTTTTCCAGGTGCGATGCATTTTTGTGAGTTCTTTCTTGGTTAGATATTTCCAGCATCTGTCGTCCCTTCTCTCTCTATGTGTCCCTGTCGTCACCTCTCTGTGTCCCTGTCGTCACCTCTGTGTCCCTGTCGTCACCTCTGTGTTCCTGTCGTCACCTCTCTGTGTCCCTGTCGTCACCTCTCTGTGTCCCTGTCGTCACCTCTCTGTGTCCCTGTCGTCGCCTTCCTTTCTGTCCCCCCTCATTTCGTCGTCAGTTTCCTGTCCTCTCTGTGTTCCCCGTCGTCATCACCGTGCGTGCCCCAGTCACGGGACTTCATTCTCTCTCTCTCTGTTATCACCGCTAGAATATCAAGAAAGACTTTAAATTTTAAAGCCTCGGGAAAGACCGACCACTGATCTCTGAATCTTCGTCGGGAAATCTAAAAAAAAAAAAATCTTCGCCTGCAGCGGGGTGGCCTAGGAACGAAGCTCTTCCTTCCAAAGTGTTCTACCACCTCCTGTAGTTCCTGTACTGGTGTACCAGGCACCGGGCCGCAACGGCGATGACCCCCAAAGCCATCTACAGGTAAGCTATAGGTACCACCTCTAGCAGTTTGTGTAAGGAGTATGGGAGGGAGACCGAAGCATAGCAGTTGTAATTTCAAATCCATACAGTTCTTCTCCAGCGGTGTAGGCACCCCGAGCAGAGGGATACTACTTAATTATCACCATTATATACAGCACATTGTGCGGATACCATTTACAAACACTGGAATTCCCTTAGTAAGTCTGGAGTGTCACACAGCTTTGCATTTTCGCCCAGGATACGACTCCCAGCAGGACTGGACTCACAAACATTTGAATTTCTTCAACAAGTCTGGAGTGTCTTACTCATTTGCATTGCAATTTTCCCCAGGATGTTACTCGTAACATTCGAGTAACACCCGAGAACTTATTTTTACTTGTAGGTGAGCAGGGGCAACAGGTGCAGAGAGACATGCTCAGGGGGCCTCACCTTGATCGAGGATCGATCTGGGGACCTCTCGGTCTCGCGCCAACCCCCTCTAACCCAAGAGCTGCAAGTCGCCCAGCAAGGGGAAAGAGATCACGGTGAGGGGGAAGACCACCAGACTTGTCATCAGGTATGTTGGTATGTGTTTACATTTGGCCAGCAGGAAAAAAGAGGGGAGGGAGAGAAGGATTAGATCTTTCTCCTTGGGGAAAGGAGGAGAAATGGATAGAATGGAGGAGGCTCGGATCTTTCTCCTAGAATGTGGGAAATAGATGAGGTGATGGAAAGAGGCTCACGTCTCTCTCATGATAAGGGGGAAAAGGAATAGATGGGATGGAGAGGGAGGCTTAGATCTCTTTTCTGGAGAAGGAAAAATGGCTTAATGGGGGTGGATGGGGAGGCTCGGATCTCCCTCCTTGAGCGGGGGGAAGGGAAGAGGAGGAATAGATAGAATGAGGAATAGATAGGGAGAGGGTAAGAGGCTTACAACTATTGTGGGAGATAAAGAGGCTCAGATCTCTCTCTCTCTCTCCAGAAAAAAGGAAAAGGATCGGATCTCTATCGAAAGGGAAGAGCAAAGAATGAAGGTGGGGTTGTGGTTAGTCCATAGTATGAAAGGAAAGTGTTGAGGATGAAGGTTGGATTGTGGTTAGTGTTGGAACAAGCGCCAAGTCCTAGGATGTTTTTGTGGAAAATATTCTTAATAAGCACGAAATGTAAGGTAGTGGGTATACAGACGTACCTTCACACAGCTGCCATACATAACACTGCTGCGTAGGCTGCCACAGTAGAAATTTTGACTCGCTATTAGCAGATAGCGGATCGAGCCTCCATCACTCCTTGCGACGAATGACACAAACGGGTTTAGAGCTGAAAATAATAATACTAATAATAAGAAGAAGAAAAAAAGAAGAAGAAGAAAAAGAAGAAGAAAAAGAAGCAGAAGAAGAAGAAGAAGAAGAAGAATTAATAATAATAATAAACAATAACAACAAAAATCCTGACCAAGTATTGTCAGGAGAGGAACAGGTGAGTACCAGCCATTACATTGAATTTGTGAGCGAGCAGTAATTTTTCCCATGTTTGGACACAGATTGTAAGGTGACGAGAATGTGAGTTTACGTTCATTTGCTGTTAATTGATGTCAACTGGTGTAATGAAGTGGGCGGGACTGGCTCAGTCGAACACGTCAAAACTGACGTCCTGCGATAAGTTAAATATTGATCATCAATCACAGAGACTGACCACCATTCTCTGACAAAGTTTTCTACTTGACTTTCATAATGACGTAGGAAGATCCATGTGAGATTAAGATAGTTATCTAACCGATAACTAATTCCCAATGGGCAAAAGTCCTGTTTATACTGTATATATCATCATCAACAGGTGCTTGTAAGTGGTACAAATCCAAACTCCAGCCATATTTCCTACTAAATACTAGAGATCACTAATAACCTGGTTGGTCAGAAATCGGGATGCTATTAGTGGACAGTGATTCGAGCCGCCACTTGAAACACACTTACATATTTCGTACATGTTTAATTTATAATATAGAGGAATTATATGCTAGTGTAATTATTAAGAGAGAGAGAGAGGGAAATGTCTCACTATGGAGAGAGAGAGAGAGAGAGAGAGAGAGAGAGAGAGAGAGAGAGAGAGAGAGAGAGAGAGAGAGAGAGAGAGAGAGAGAGAGATTAATTTAATACACCCGAAGTCTACAAACAAGGCAGGACGACCCAAAGAAGTAATCATATTAACCATTACTTATTCCCAAGCTTTGTTTTGAAATGGTTCACTAACTCACAACGTCCCTATCCCTCCTCCAGAGTACAGGTATTGTACTTCCCATCCCTCCTCCTGTCGTGTCAGTATCATATGTACACTTGTGTAGTGTACCAGCATTCAGCATAGTTATACAGCGGGTCCCTTTGCGTGTGACGTCACGATACCCACTGACGTCAGAGGCTCAGCGCATGTGCATAGCCTCTCATAGGCGTACACTCTCACTACCGACAGACCTACGAGCTAGACGGACGGTGGCTGGGCTCCCCCCAACTCATACTGTAAATATACCGTAACCATCCAACAAGGAGTATCTTTGACCACCTATATATCTCTCCCAAGACCCACTCGACACTCCAGAGTACAGGTATTGTACTTCCCATCCCTCCTCCAGAGTACAGGTATTGTACTTCCCATCCCTCCTCCAGAGTACAGGTACTGTACTTCCCATCCCTCCTCCAGAGTACAGGTAATGTACTTCCCATCAATCCTCCAGAGTACAGGCACTATATTTCCCATCAATCCTCCAGAGTACAGGCACTGTACTTCCCATCCCTCCTCCAGAGTACAGGAACTGTACTTCCCATCCCTCCTCCAGAGTACAGGCACTGTACTTCCCATCCGTCCTCCAGAGTACAGGTACTGTACTTCCCATCCCTCCTCCAGAGTACAGGTATTGTACTTCCCATCCCTCCTCCAGAGTACAGGCACTGTACTTCCCATCCCTCCTCTAGAGTACAGGAACTGTACTTCCCATCCCTCCTCCAGAGTACAGGCACTGTACTTCCCATCCCTCCTCCAGAGTACAGGTACTGTACTTCCCATCCCTCCTCCAGAGTACAGGTATTGTACTTCCCATCCCTCCTCCAAAGTACAGGCACTGTACTTCGCATCCCTCCTCCAGAGTACAGGCACTGTACTTCCCATCCCTCCTCCAGAGTACAGGCATTGTACTTCCCATCCCTCCTCCAGAGTACAGGTACTGTACTTCCCATCCCTCCTCCAGAATACAGGCACTGTACTTCCCATCCCTCCTCCAGAGTACAGGCATTGTACTTCCCATCCCTCCTCCAGAGTACAGGTACTGTACTTCCCATCCCTCCTCCAGAATACAGGCACTGTACTTCCCATCCCTCCTCCAGAATACAGGCACTGTACTTCCCATCCCTCCTCCAGAATACAGGCACTGTACTTCCCATCCCTCCTCCAGAGTACAGGCACTGTACTTCCCATCCCTCCTCCAGAGTACAGGTACTGTACTTCCCATCCCTCCTCCAGAATACAGGCACTGTACTTCCCATCCCTCCTCCAGAATACAGGCACTGTACTTCCCATCCCTCCTCCAGAATACAGGCACTGTACTTCCCATCCCTCCTCCAGAGTACAGGTACTGTACTTCCCATCCCTCCTCCAGAGTACAGGCACTACTTCCCATCCCTCCTCCAGAGTACAGGTACTGTACTTCCCATCCCTCCTCCAGAATACAGGCACTGTACTTCCCATCCCTCCTCCAGAATACATTCACTGTACTTCCCATCCCTCCTCCAGAATACAGGCACTGTACTTCCCATCCCTCCTCCAGAGTACAGGCACTGTACTTCCCATCCCTCCTCCAGAGTACAGGCACTGTACTTCCCATCCCTCCTCCAGAGTACAGGTACTGTACTTCCCATCCCTCCTCCAGAGTACAGGTACTGTACTTCCCATCCCTCCTCCAGAGTACAGGCACTGTACTTCCCATCTCCACAACTCAGGTCCAGCTAACCAGTTTCTCTGAATCCTTCGATAGATGTTGCCTTGCTCACACTTCTGGGTATTAACAGTCAATAATTAATTTCAAGCACCTTGGGAGATTGCCCTGGCAGCAGAAGGATGGGACTGGCTGTCGCCTGGGTTCATATTTACAGGACAATAATTATACTATTTTGACTTAATAAAATGTATGTCTAACTAAGTAACTTATCTTCATTTCACACTATTTTTTACGCACCTTGCAGTTTCACTTACTGGAATCTCATGGTAATTAGACAAATACTGGAATCGTGATCTAAGCGTAGAGCAAACTTAGCGCTGTTCCATGTTGGAGGTGTGGGATGAGGCAGTGGCGACACAGTTGGTGGTGGCTGGTACAAGCTCGTCACAGTTGGTGGTGGCTGGTACAAGCTCGTCACAGTTGGTGGTGGCTGGTACAAGCTCGTCACAGTTGGTAGTGGCTGGTACAAGCTCGTCACAGTTGGTAGTGGCTGGTACAAGCTCGTCACAGTTGGTGGTGGCTGGTACAAGCTCGTCACAGTTGGTGGTGGCTGGTACAAGCTCGTTACAGTTGGTGGTGGCTGGTACAAGCTCGTCACAGTTGGTGGTGGCTGGTACAAGCTCGTCACAGTTGGTAGTGGCTGGTACAAGCTCGTCACAGTTGGTAGTGGCTGGTACAAGCTCGTCACAGTTGGTGGTGGCTGGTACAAGCTCGTCACAGTTGGTGGTGGCTGGTACAAGCTCGTTACAGTTGGTGGTGGCTGGTACAAGCTCGTCACAGTTGGTGGTGGCTGGTACAAGCTCGTCACAGTTGGTAGTGGCTGGTACAAGCTCGTCACAGTTGGTGGTGGCTGGTACAAGCTCGTCACAGTTGGTAGTGGCTGGTACAAGCTCGTCACAGTTGGTGGTGGCTGGTACAAGCTCGTCACAGTTGGTAGTGGCTGGTACAAGCTCGTCACAGTTGGTAGTGGCTGGTACAAGCTCGTCACAGTTGGTAGTGGCTGGTACAAGCTCGTCACAGTTGGTGGTGGCTGGTACAAGCTCGTCACAGTTGGTAGTGGCTGGTACAAGCTCGTCACAGTTGGTAGTGGCTGGTACAAGCTCGTCACAGTTGGTGGTGGCTGGTACAAGCTCGTCACAGTTGGTGGTGGCTGGTACAAGCTCGTCACAGTTGGTAGTGGCTGGTACAAGCTCGTCACAGTTGGTAGTGGCTGGTACAAGCTCGTCACAGTTGGTGGTGGCTGGTACAAGCTCGTCACAGTTGGTAGTGGCTGGTACAAGCTCGTCACAGTTGGTAGTGGCTGGTACAAGCTCGTCACAGTTGGTAGTGGCTGGTACAAGCTCGTCACAGTTGGTAGTGGCTGGTACAAGCTCGTCACAGTTGGTAGTGGCTGGTACAAGCTCGTCACAGTTGGTAGTGGCTGGTACAAGCTCGTCACAGTTGGTGGTGGCTGGTACAAGCTCGTCACAGTTGGTGGTGGCTGGTACAAGCTCGTCACAGTTGGTAGTGGCTGGTAAAAGCTCGTCACAGTTGGTAGTGGCTGGTACAAGCTCGTCACAGTTGGTAGTGGCTGGTACAAGCTCGTCACAGTTGGTAGTGGCTGGTACAAGCTCGTCACAGTTGGTGGTGGCTGGTACAAGCTCGTCACAGTTGGTGGTGGCTGGTACAAGCTCGTCACAGTTGGTAGTGGCTGGTACAAGCTCGTCACAGTTGGTAGTGGCTGGTACAAGCTCGTCACAGAACTGGTTGTAAAAATCACTGTGTTGGTAACGTCCCTGGCTGAATGGTACAGTGGTGGACCTGCCACTCGTATGAACCACAGCTTAAGTCCATGACCGTTTTTCTGTTTATTCATTGACATTATTACATTACGACTCATCTTGAGTTTACACACACACACACACACACACATACACACACACACACACACACACACACACACACACACACTAGAGAAAGTGCAAAGGTTTGCGACAAGGTTAGTTCCACAACTCAGGGGTCTGTCCTATGAAGAAAGGTTGAGGGAAATACGACTAACAACACTGGAGGAAAGAAGGGTCAGAGGAGACATGATAACGACATACAAAATACTGCGGGGAATTGACACGGTAGACAGTGACAAGATGTTCCAGAGAGGGAACACAGAAACAAGGGGACACAACTGGAAGCTGAAGACTCAGATGAGTCAAAGGGATGTTAGGAAGCATTTCTTCAGCCACAGAGTAGTCAGGAAGTGGAATAGTCTAGAGATAGATATAGTGGAGTCAGGAACCATACATAGTATTAAGACAAGGTATGATAAAGCTCATGGAGCAGGGAGAGCAGAGACCCAGTAGCGGACAGCGAAGAGGCGGGGCCAGGAGCTGAGTCTCGACCCCTGCAACCACAATTAGGTGAGTACAATTAGGTGAGTACACACACCGGTAACAAATCACAAAGCTCTCGCTTCACGCACGGAGCGCCCGGATTTAATTCCCGGCGGGGCGGAAACATTTCGAAGTGTTTCCTTACACACACACACACACACACACACACACACACACACACACACCACACACACACACACACACACACGCACACACACACACACACACACACACCAGACCTAGTGTCTAATCGACATGTGCCTAGGACATGTAACTAACAGAACGGGTGGGGATCGAACCCATGGAAAGCGAGATTTTAACCTGGTAGGCCAGTGTATTAACCACTGGACCGTGCTGGCCTAATAAGACTCATCGTTATCACGATTTATTGATTTATTTGGGACGTCACTATGGAAGGGGGTGACATCACTATGGAACTGGTGACATCACTATTTAGGGGTGACGTCACTATGGAGGGGTGACATCACTATGGAGGGGTGACGTCACTATGGAAAGGGAGGATCCTACCAGAGAGTATGACATCTCTACCGAGGAGGAGACATCTCTATGAACGTGTGAAAAATAAACACATAAGCAGTATAATGTGATCCTTTATTGACAACGTTTCGCCCACGCAGTGGGCGAAACGTTGTCAATAAAGGATCACATTATACTGCTTATGTGTTTATTTTTCCATTGTGTCGGTATTTTATACCATTTATTTCCTCCATGAACGTGTGACGTCACTGACAGCGTGACGTTATGGTAAGTAAATGTGATGTCCGTAAGAGCTCATATATGACTGAGCCTGTGACGTCACTAAGCGTGTAGTAGTGCCGGGTCACTATATGGAGAAGACCGGGGCCGGGTCCCGTCTTGGCGAACCTAACCGTACCTGTAATTGTATGTAACGTTGCTAGGAGTGTGTGATATCATTCAATGCGTGTGACCTCACTTAACGTCACTCAACGTATGTGACGTCACTGAGGGTGTGTGACGTCCATGTACGCACGCCACAGACGACTGTTATGCTAGCCTGAGGCCTAAGCTACCTGATTTGCATAAGGTGTTTTTGATAAAGCGTCTGGCCATGTATATCTCACTCCCGCTTCTACCTCATCCTCCTCCTCTATACCAAGGGCGGCATAAATATATATATATATATATATATATATATATATATATATATATATATATAATATATATAATATAATATAATATATATATATATATATATATATATATATATATATATATATATATATATATATATATATATATATATATATATATATATATATATATATATATATATGCAAGAAAACCACTATGAAAAATAGAAGAATTCCAAGCGCTTTCGTGACTACTCACATTATCAAGGAAATATAACAGGAAACATGACAAGAAGGGCTTATATAAGGGGCGAGACTACACCTCACAGTCACATCACACTAACAAAGACTACACCTCACAGTCACATCACACTAACAAAGACTACACCTCACAGTAGCGTAACATCGCACGACTCTGTGAAGAGGAACATAAGAAAGGACCTGAAACTCTTCCCAAGAATTAAGATTAGTCCAATTTATCATTAAATTCTTCCCAAATTTTATTAATTATAAATGAATCCAATTTATATAAACCAAACGAAATATTCATATTATTTTCAAAACTGCTTTTAATGAAACATGATTCTATTATATTTCTCTCAACCATGGACTTGCTTGATACAACCTTCTCAGCATTTTGAAAATCAATTGGATGGTTAAAATCTTCACATGAATAAATAGAGCATTAGAATCTTGTCCAGTTCTAATGCTATATTTATGTTGTTTTAATCTTAGTTCAAGACTTTTACCAGTTTGACCATAATAAACTTTATCGCATATTTTACAGGAATCTTATAGACACATCCGTCAGCATTTTGGGGGGAATTTTTTATCAAAAGTCTTTTTACTGTATCAAGATTTTTAAATACAACTTTGATATTAAAATTCTTAAGAAAGGAAGGCATATCAACCAAGTTTTCATGGTAAGGGAGAACCAACATATTTTTGGTTGAATAAGGTTGGTTGTCCCTTTTTGGATTGTAAAAAGCATTCCTAGCTATTTTAAAAGATTTATCAATTATGTTTCTTGGGTATTTTAAATCATTAGCTATTTCATAAATTTTAGAGATTTCTTCATCTATGAACTCTGGACTACAAATACGTAAAGCTCTCAAAAACATTGAAGAAAAAACCGACACTTTAACTCTATCTTGATGTGAAGAGTAATAGTGTACATAGGAACAATTATTTGTAGGTTTTCTGTAAATTTTAAATTTAAAATCAATGTTACCCTTAATAATAAAAACATCTAGGAAGGGCAATGAGTTATTTACTTCGAATTCAACAGTAAAATTTATAGAATGAGCTAAGCTATTTAATTTAAGAACATAAGAACATAAGAAAGGAGGAACACTGCAGCAGGCCTGTTGGCCCATACTAGGCAGGTCCTTCACAATCCGTCCCACTAACAGAATATTTGCTCAACCCAATTTTCAATGCTACCCAAGAAATAAGCTTTGACAATTCTACCCACTCATGCGCGAGTCTCACTCAAATCCAACCCCTCTCACTCATGAATTTATCCAACCTAAATTTGAAACTACCCAAGGTCCTGGCTTCAATAACTCTACTAGGCAGACTGTTCCACTCATCAACTACCCTATTTCCAAACCAATACTTTCCTATATCCTTTCTAAATCTAAACTTATCTAACTTGAATCCATTATTGCGGGTTCTCTCTTGGAGAGATATCCTCAAGACCTTATTTATATCCCCTTTGTTAATACCCATTTTCCACTTGTATACCTCGATCATGTCTCCCCTCATTCTACGTCTTACAAGTGAATGTAATTTTAGGGTCTTCAATCTTTCTTCGTAAGGAAGATTTCTAATGCTATGTATTAATTTAGTCATTCTACGCTGAATGTTTTCTAACGAATTTATGTCCATTCTGTAATATGGAGACCAGAACTGAGCTGCGTAATCTAGGTGAGGCCTTACTAATGATGTATAAAGCTGTAATATAACCTCTGGACTTCTGTTGCTAACACTTCTTGATATAAATCCCAGTAATCTATTTGCCTTATTACGTACGCTTAGGCATTGCTGTCTTGGTTTAAGGTTGCTGCTTACCATCACCCCCAAGTCCTTCTCGCAATCTGTATGGCTAAGTTCTACGTTATTTAACTTATAAGTGCTTGGGTTATGGACACTCCCGAGCTTCAGAACCTTGCATTTATCTACATTGAACTGCATCTGCCACTTTTCTGACCACGAATTAAGTTTGTCTAAATCTTCCTGAAGTTCTATGACATCTATGTTTGAATCAATTATCCTACCTATCTTCGTGTCGTCGGCGAATTTGCTCATATCACTAGTAATTCCCTCATCAAGGTCATTGATATATATTATAAATAACAATGGTCCTAAGACTGATCCCTGTGGAACACCACTTGTTACAAGTCCCCATTCGGATTTAACCCCATTTATGCACACTCTCTGCTTCCTATTGGTGAGCCATGACTCGATCCATGACAGCACTTTTCCCCCAATGGTGCGGTACTCTATCAAAAGCCTTACTAAAGTCTAAATAAACAATATCGAATTCTTTATCGTGATCAACAGCCTCAAAAGCTTTACTGAAGAAGGTTAATAAATTAGATAGGCAGGAACGGCCCCTCGTGAATCCATGCTGGGTATCATTAATCAAATTATGGTTATCTAGATGGCTTCTAATAATATCAGCTATAATTGACTCTAGTAATTTGCCTACAATTGAGGTCAGGCTTATTGGGCGGTAGTTTGACGGTAGTGACTTGTCCCCTGCTTTAAAAATAGGAATTACATTAGTCATCTTCCACATATCAGACACTACACCTGTTTGAAGAGATAAATTAAAAATGTTAGATATTGGTTCACAGAGTTCCATTTTGCATTCCTTAAGAACCCTTGCAAAAACTCATCAGGACCCGGCGATTTATTTTGTTTCAGTCGGTCCAGCCGTTTCATAATCATTTCGCTAGTGACTGTGATATTACATAATTTATCTTCTTCTGGGCCTCTGTAAAAATTAATTACTGGGATATTATTAATGTCTTCCTGTGTGAAAACCGAGAGAAAATAATTATTAAAAATAGAGCACATATCATTCTCCTTGTCAGTAAGATGCCCAAAGTTATTTTTAAGGGGACCTATCTTATCCTAACTTTTGTTCTATAAACCTGGAAAAAACTTTTGGGTTAGTTTTTGAATCCCTAGCAACTTTAATTTCATAGTCCCGTTTAGCTTTTCTTATTCCCTTTTAACGTCCCTCTTAATGTCAGTATACTGATTTATAAGATGACCCTCACCTCTTTTATGCGCCTATAAATTCCTTTCTTCTGCCCTAAAAGATATTTGAGCCTATTATTCATCCATTTTGGGTCATTTCTACTTGATCTAATTTCTTTATACGGGATAAATGTTCTTTGGGCAGCCTGTATAGTGTTAAGAAAACTGTCATATTGATACCTCTCTTCTTCACCCCAGTCCACAGTTGATAAGTGTTCTCTAAGTCCATTATAATCTGCTAAGCGAAAATCTGGGACCATTACTGAATTATCCCTACTATCATACATCCATTCAATGCTAAAGGTAATTGACTTGTGGTCGCTTGAGCCGAGTTCCTCTGTAATTTCTAAATTATTAACAAGGGTTTCCTTGCTTGCCAGAACCAAGTCAAGTAGGTTATTTCCCTTGTAGGTTCTGTTACAAACTGCTTCAAAAAGCAATCCTGAACTACTTCTAAAAAGTCGTTAGATTCTAAATTCCCTGTCATGAAATTCCAATCAATCTGACTAAAGTTAAAGTCCCTAGAATTACTACGTTATCGTGACTTGTGGCCTTAACAATTTCCTCCCAAAGTAGTCCCCCTTGTTCCCTATCTAAGTTTGGAGGACGGTAAATCACGCCTAAAATCAATTTTCACACCCTCTGAAAATTCTATCCAGACAGACTCTGTATGTGTTAATTCAGACTTTATACCCGTTTTTATGCAACAATTTAAATGATCACGGACATAGAGTGCCACCCCCTTTCCCGATACTTCTGTCTACTTGGAACAATTTAAAACCCTGAATGTGACATTCGGCAGGCAAGTCCCGATTTTTCATATTAAACCATGTCTCAGTTATTGCAAAAACATCAATATTACCCGTACTTGCAACTAATCTCAACTCGTCCATCTTATTCCTAGCACTACGACTATTGGTGTAATATATATTTAGAGACCCTCCTTTCTCTTTACCCTTCCTACTCATCTCTGTTTTCCACTATACCTATTACTGTCCTTGTCATCTAGTGTCACTAGCTTTCCACTATCCACCTTATTCTGCCTATTACTAGTTCCCTAGAATTTATAACATTACTACACTGGGACTTCACTGTTTTCCCCCAAAACCCATACCACTAACTTTTCTAGTTTAAAGCCCTAACAGCTCCCTCCACTGCAGCTTGCCAGTGCCCCCACCCCAGACCTAGATAAGTGAACCCCATCCCTGGCATACATGTCATTTCTGCCATAGAAGAGGTCCCAGTTGTCAATGAATGTTACTGAATTTTCCTTACAGTATTTGTCCAGCCAGCAATTGACACCAATTGCCCTGGACAGCCATTCATTTCCAACTCCTCTCCTTGGCAAAATACCACATATGACAGGGTTCCCACCCTTCTTCCTAATTATGTCTATTGCTGACCTAAACCTGCTAGTCAGGTCCTCACTCCTACGTCTGCCAACATCGTTGCCTCCAGCACTGAGACAGATAATAGGATTGCTCCCATTACCTCTCATGATGTCGTCCAGACGGCTAACAATATCCTCCATCCCAGCCCCAGGAAAGCCAACCCTCTGTCTCCTACTCCTATCAATCAAACAGAAAGCCCTATCCATGTACCTAACCTGACTGTCCCCAACAACAACAATGTTTTTACCTTCCTTTTTGTCTTTCGTCGTGACGCTCCCAGAAGTCGACTCACATTCATCGGGTAGCACGGAGAATGGGTTTATATCTACTTCCTTAGGCATAAGGCACAAAATATCATCAACATATCTATACCACTTAGCTCTATTGGGAAGGATAGTGTTAAGCAATCTTGTTTCGAAAAATTCCATATATAAGTTACTAAGAACAGGTGAAAGAGGATTTCCCATTGCCATACCAAACTTCTGAGTGTAAAACTCATCATTAAATACAAATTTTGCATCAACAATACAAAGTTTAATAAGTTTAATGATAGTAGGAACTGGCAATGGTAAATCATAATTAACCAGTTCTTCAGATAAGAAACTTAGTAAATCATCAACTGGAACTTTTGTAAACAAGGAGGTAACATCAAAACTAACCATATTGAAATCATTTAAATCAGTCAAGGTGCTTAATTTATCAACTAAATCTAAGTTGTTTTTAACATTAAAATTAGAATTTTTCCAACAATTGGGCTCAAAATATCAACAAGCCATTTAGAAAGTTTATAAGAAACTGAACCTATAGAGCTAATAATTGGTCTAACAGGATTACCAGGTTTGTGTGTTTTTATTAATCCATACATATAAGGTAAAGATGGATTAGTGGAAGTAAATTTTTAATTAATTCATCTTTGCCCTTCAATAGATGTTTTATTGTTTTATTGAAATTGCTGTTGACAGTTTCTAAGGGATTCTTTCTAAGTTTAGAATAGGTTTCAAAATCATCTAGGAGGTTATTCATTTTATCTTGGTAATCGGTTTCTTTCATAATTACAATTGCATTAATTTTATCTGCTTTAGTAAGACGCAAATTTTTATTATTCAAAAGTGAATCATAAGACTTAAAAATCTTTGAGGGCAATTGGGAATATTTTGTTTTAACATTGAGCTATATACCATCCCCTTACTAATATTAATTTCATCAGTGGATAAATCAGAGGATTTTCTAAATTACAAAAGGCTTTTGCAATTTCAACATTATTAAGTTTTTTGAAGTTGCAAAACTTAAACCGAAACCAAGAGCAGCAGTTGTATTTTTATCTAATATTTCATCTGATAAGTTAATTACAAAATTGTTATTAGCGTGCTTTGTCCAATCACTATTTTCAATTAAATTATCTAATTTTCTTGTAGTTTGTTTTTGAGATTATTACAAATTCTTCTGAGTTTATTATAGCAATGATCCAACATACTATGTTGCCATTCTGATGGAATAGCTTGATAAAAGGAGTATTTTTGTTTCTCGATATTTTGAATGCTTCTTTCTCCTGTATTTTAGTAATTTCAATATGTTTCATAGTGGTTTTCTTGCATATTTTGATATCACCTGTTTACTGTGATCTTTTTGCATATATATATATATATATATATATATATATATATATATATATATATATATATATATATATATATATATTTTCTCATTGATCCAAGGAGTAGCATTGGTTATTTTTGGTAACGTATTTGGGCTTGTCTACACTCAGTTTGTGGTATCATTATTAAGTGTTAGCATTAAGTATGGTGTTAATTAATAGTATTTTTATAGCTAGGTACTTCATCTCATGTGTGTGTGTTAGTTACTGGTTGTCAAAAACACTTCTCAATAGATACTTGGCCTTGTGTGTGTGTGTGTGTGTGTGTGTGTGTGTGTGTGCGTGTGTGTGTGTTCATTTACTTGTATTCACCTGTTTGTGGCAGCGTGGGGTCGAGCTTTTGCTCTTCGTGATCTCTCAGCTCCTTCTTACTGCTAGATTCACTCCTACAACAGCTCTCTTTACCTCTTCTCCCTAGCACTTGTTACCCGTCTGGGAATATCACATTCAATATCGTTTTAGATAATATCTTACGCTGTCTCACTTAAGCAATTTTAAATATATCGGTTAATTATTCCAGTGACCAGAGCTAAATTGCAGAGGACTTATTGCATGAACAACAACTATTAAGAAGCACACAGGAATTGCAGTTTCACATACATACGTTCAGGAGAAGAATATTCCTTTTAATATGTGTGAGCCGCTATTGTTGAGGCAGAGGGAAGAGGGCGTGGGGAAGTGAGGAAGGAGGAAACTTGGGGAAAAAAGGGAGAAGAGTGGAGGAGGGAGAATGACTGGGGTAGAGAGATGGAGGTGGTAGGAGGGAGGTCAGTACGCCATCGTTATCGTGCGTCACCAGCGTTTGGTTTCCGACGAATTAGGTCCCGTCAGTGTTATGTGCTTACCCTGCTGCCGTTACCACAGGCTAACGTACTCTTCGTTAATGTCCCTTCAGGGAGGAGGGGGGAGGGGGGCGGGTTTGTTTTGATGCTGTTGATTATTATTATTATTATTATTATTATTATTATTATTATTATTATCATGGGAGAGCTAAACCCGTAGGGATTATACAGCGTCTGGGGGGGGGGGGTGGAAAGCATTCATGCTCAGTTCAGGGAATTGGAGCACAGATCCAATTCCCTAGATCAAGAGCCCCTCACCAGCGTCAAGGAACCTCTCTTGAGGGGTAGATGCTATCGAAGGGTTCATGATCCAAGGAATTGGATATACTCTCCTCTTGTTTCTAACCTGACTACCTCCCATCCCCCGGGTGCTGCATGATCCCCTACAGGTTTACCGCTTCCCTATGAATATAATACTAATAGTAATCTCCGTTTATGTAATCATGTTAGTTATGTTTATTATTCATGTTAATATCGTTACTGAGAAAATTTAGTTAATGGATATTAAATTTATGTAACGTAACCGAGTGGATGGAGTGGGATATTCCTGGTGGATGGAGTGGGATATCCCTGATGCATGGAGTGGGATATTCCTGGTGGATGGTGTGGGATATCCCTGATGGATGGAGTGGGATATCCCTGGTGCATGGAGTGGGATATTCCTGGTGCATGGAGTGGGATATTCCTGGTGGATGGTGTGGGATATCCCTGATGGATGGAGTGGGGTATCCCTGGTGGATGGAGTGGGATATCCCTGGTGGATGGAGTGGGATATCCCTGGTGCATGGAGTGGGATATTCCTGGTGGATGGTGTGGGATATCCCTGATGGATGGAGTGGGGTATCCCTGGTGGATGGAGTGGGATATCCCTGGTGGATGGAGTGGGATATCCCTGGTGGATAGAGTGGGATATTCCTGGTGGATGGAGTGGGATATCCCTGGTGGATGGAGTGGGGTATCCCTGGTGGATGGAGTGGGATATCCCTGATGTATGGAGTGGGATATCCCTGATGGATGGAGTGGGATATCCCTGGTGGATGGAGTGAGATATCCCTGGTGGATGGAGTGGGATATTCCTGGTGGATGGAGTGGGATATCCCTGATGGATGGAGTGGAATATCCCTGGTGGATGGAGTGGGATATTCCTGGTGGATGGAGTGGGATATCCCTGGTAGATGGAGTGGGATATCCTTGATGGATGGAGTGGGATATCCCTGGTGGATGGAGTGAGATATCCCTGGTGGATGGAGTGGGATATTCCTGGTGGATGGAGTGAGATATCCATGGTGGATGGAGTGGGATATCCCTAGTGGATGGAGTGGGATATCCCTGGTGGATGGAGTGGGACATTCCTGGTGGATGGAGTGGGATATCCCTGGTGGATGGAGTGAGATATCCCTGGTGGATGGAGTGGGATATCCCTAGTGGATGGAGTGAGATATCCCTGGTGGATGGAGTGGGATATCCCTTGTGGATGGAGTAGGATATCCCTGGTGGATGGAGTGAGATATTCCTGGTGGATGGAGTGAGATATCCCTGGTGAATGGAGTGGGGTATCCCTTGTGGATGGAGTGAGATATCCCTGGTGGATGGAATGGGGTATCCCTTGTGGATGGAGTAGGATATCCCTGGTGGATGGAGAGGGATATCCCTTGTGGATGGAGTGGGATATCCCTGGTGAATGGAGTGAGATATCCCTGGTGGATGGAGTGAGATATCCCTGGTGGATGGAGTGAGATATCCCTGGTGGATGGAGTGGGTTATCCCTGGTGGATGGAGTGAGATATCCCTGGTGGATGGAGTGGGGTATCCCTTGTGGATGGAGTAGGATATCCCTGGTGGATGGAGTGGGATATCCCTGGTGGATGGAGTGGGATATCCCTGGTGGATGGAGTGAGATATCCCTGGTGGATGGAATGGGATATCCCTGGTGGATGGAGTGGGATATCCCTGATGAATGGAGTGAAATATCTCTGGTGGATGGAGTGGGATATCCCTGGTGGATGGAGTGGGATATCCCTGGTGGATGGAGTGCGATATCCCTGGTGGATGGAGTGGGATATCTCTGATGAATGGAGTGAAATATTCCTGGTGGATGGAGTGATATATCCCTGGTGGATGGAGTGGGATATCCCTGTTGGATGGAGTGGGATATCCCTGGTGGATGGAGTGAGATATCCCTGGTGGATGGAGTGGGATATCCCTGGTGGATGGAGTGAGATATCCCTGGTGGATGGAGTGGGATATCCCTGGTGGATGGAGTGAGATATCCCTGGTGGATGGAGTGGGATATCCCAGGTGGATGGAGTGGGATATCCCTGATGGATGGAGTGGGATATCCCTGGTGGATGGAGTGGGATATCCCTGGTGGATGGAGTGGGATATCCCTGGTGGATGGATTGGGGTATCCCTGGCAGATGGAGTGGGGTATCTCTTGGCAAACATTCAAAATCGACACACTCGCGTCCTTTGAGGGTCGTGTCCTTACAAAAATTCCAGACAGCAAACACTGATAGTAATAAAAGGAAGAAGGGAACAGAAAGGATGGGAAACATCCGAATATATATATATATATATATATATATATATATATATATATATATATATATATATATATATATATATATATATATATATATATATATATATATATATATATATATATATAGGGATTGGCAGAGAGCATGTATAGTTCCTTTATATAAATGGAAGGGGATAAAAGAGAGTGTAAAAATTATAGGGGAATAAGTTTACTGAGTATACCAGGTAAAGTGTATGGCAGGGTTATTATTGAAAGAATTAGAGGTAAGACAGTGAGTAGGATTGCAGATGAGCAAGGAGGCTTTAGACTGGGTAGGGGATGTGTAGATCAAGTGTTTACAGTGAAGCATATATGTGAACAGTATTTAGATAAAGGTAGAGAAGTTTTTATTGCATTTATGGATTTAGAAAATGCATATGATAGAGTGGATAATGGAGCAATGTGGCAAATGTTGCAAGTGTATGGAATAGGTAGTAAGTTACTGAAGGCTGTAAAGAGTTTTTATGAGGATAGTGAGGCTCAGGTTAGGGTGTGTAGGAGAGAGGGAGATTACTTCCCGGTAAAAGTAGGTCTTAGACAGGGATGTGTAATGTCACCATGGTTGTTTAATATATTTATAGATGGGGTTGTAAAAGAAGTAAATGCTAGGGTGTTGGGGAGAGGGGTGGGATTAAATTATGGAGAATTAAATGCAAAATGGGAGTTGACACAATTACTTTTTGCTGATGATACTGTGCTTATGGGAGATTCTAAAGAAAAGTTGCAAAGGTTAGTGGACGAGTTTGGGAGAGTGCGTAAAGGTAGAAAGTTAAAAGTGAACATAGATAAGAGTAAGGTGATGAGGGTATCAAACGATTTAAATAAAGAAAAATTGGATATCACATTGGAGAGAGGGATTATGGAAGAAGTAAATGTTTTCAGATATTTGGGAGTTGACGTGTCAGCGGATGGGTTTATGAAGGATGAGGTTAACCATAGAATTGATGAAGGAAAAAAGGTGAGTGGTGCGTTGAGGTATCTGTGGAGACAAAAAAACGTTATCCATGGAGGCAAAGCAGGGAATGTACGAAAGTATAGTGGTACCAACACTCTTATATGGGTGTGAAGCATGGGTTGCAAATGCTGCAGCGAGGAGGAGGCTAGAGGCAGTGGAGATGTCCTGTCTAAGGGCAATGTGTGGTGTAAATATTATGCAAAAAATTCGGAATGTGGAAATTAGGAGAAGGTGTGGAGTTACTAAAAGTATTTGTCAGAGGGCTGAAGAGGGGTTATTGAGGTGGTTTGGTCATTTAGAGAGAATGGATCAAAGTAGAATGACTTGGAGAGCGTATAAATCTGTAGGGGAAGGAAGGCGGGGTAGGGATCGTCCTAGAAAAGGTTGGAGGGAAGGGGTAAAGGAGGTATTGTGGGCGAGGGGCTTGGACTTCCAGCAAGCATATGTGAGCGTGTTAGATGGGAGTGAATGGAGACGAATGGTTTTTGGGACATGACGATCTGTTGGAGTGTGAGCAGGGTAACATTTTGTGAAGGGATTCAGGGAAACCAGTTAATTGATTTAATTGGACTTGAGTCCTGGAAATGGGAAGTACAATGCCTGCACTTTAAAGGAGGGGTTTGGGATAGTGACAGCTGGGAGGGACAATTCTCAGCTGTCGTATCTGAGCTCCTCTGCAAAGACAGTGATTATGTATGAGTGTGGTGAAAGTGTTGAATGATGATGAAAGTATTTTCTTTTTGGGGATTTTCTTTCTTTTTGGGTCACCCTGCCTCGGTGGGAGACGGCCGACTTGTTGAAAAAATTATATATATATATATATATATATATATATATATATATATATATAAATTGTGTGAACAGAGATCACCTTATCCTGGCCCAGTAATGTACAGACTTGCTTCTCCACAACAAACCGGTAATCACTGATACTCCAGGTTTTACCAAATACCATGTTAGTGTACGTGGGCGAGATTGGTCGTAACTTCACAGCCATAATATGTAGGTATAAACGGTCAGTTATAAATACATACATACCAGAAAGCTCCACAATTTTCCAGCCTTATTCTACATTATACAGTAAAAAGTTAGTTTAATATCTTTATTATGCACCCTATACCCATCCTGTGGGCGGTAGTCAAAAGATTACAGAGGTACATAATGGGTCTAGGGACTGGGCCCCAAGGTTTTGATAGCTGAACAAGGTACAAAGGTAATGAACATTATACAGTAAAAAGCATATATATTTTAACACCTTCAGTCTTGTACCAAGGTAGGATGACCCTGAAAAGGACACATGTTCACGAGCATTCTGTCCTGCCAGAAATGGAGGAGCCATTCCAAGAGGAAGACACTAGGATCAGGCGTTTATAAACTAAATACTAAACTACAACATCTCAAAAGCTCTACTCCAACGAGACTTAATCAACAAATTCACACTGAAGAAGTATATCACAACAAGTAATTGAATCAGAAACGAACCAATTAATTACCTGCACGCCCCTAAGCTCCTTAGCAAGATATCATGTGCTTAAGGACTGCTCCCACACCCATAACTAGGACCGAATCACGCTCCCACACCCATAACTAGGACCGACTCCAGCTCCCACACCCATAACTAGGACCGACTCCAGCTCCCACACCCATAACTAGGACCGACTCCAGCTCCCACACCCATAACTAGGACCGACTCCAGCTCCCACACCCATAACTAGGACCGACTCCAGCTCTCACACCCATAACTAGGACCGACTCCCGCTCCCACACCCATAACTAGGACCGACTCCAGCTCCCACACCCATAACTAGGACCGACTTCCGCTCCCACACCCATAACTAGGACCGACTTCCGCTCCCACACCCATAACTAGGACCGACTTCCGCTCCCACACCCATAACTAGGACCGACTCCAGCTCCCACACCCATAACTAGGACCGACTTCCGCTCCCACACCCATAACTAGGACCGACTTCCGCTCCCACACCCATAACTAGGACCGACTTCCGCTCCCACACCCATAATTAGAACCGACTCCAGCTCCCACACTCATAACTAGGACCGACTCCAGCTCCCACACCCATAACTAGGACCGACTCCAGCTCCCACACCCATAACTAGGACCGACTTCCGCTCCCACACCCATAACTAGGACCGACTTCCGCTCCCACACCCATAACTAGGACCGACTTCCGCTCCCACACCCATAATTAGAACCGACTCCAGCTCCCACACCCATAACTAGGACCGACTCCAGCTCCCACACCCATAACTAGGACCGACTCTAGGTCCCACATACATAACTAGGACCGACTCCCGCTCCCACACCCATAACTAGGACCGACTTCCGCTCCCACACCCATAACTAGGACCGACTCCAGGTCCCACACCCATAACTAGAACCGACTTCCGCTCCCACACCCATAACTAGAACCGACTCCAGCTCCCACACCACCCATAACTAGAACCGACTCCAGCTCCCACACCACCCATAACTAGAACCGACTCCAGCTCCCACACCACCCATAACTAGAACCGACTCCAGCTCCCACACCCGACACAGTCGCCACTATATAAACATGTAGTCTTCCATTCTTTGTATTTCTGCTGACGAAGATCTCAAAGAGATATCGAAGGATACATATCAACTATTCTCCAGTTCTAGTCCTCCATTTCTTATTTATATGCACTTATATTCATATAATTGTTTCTTTTCAGTAACATTACGGAAAATCACTATAAAAGTGCAAATAATCTATGCAAAAGGAAGAGGAGAAGGAGAAGGAGGAAGAGGAGGAAGAAGATTAGGAGGAGGAGAAAGAGAAGTAGAAGGAAGGGCAGGTTAGTGATTATGGAGGGATTAATCCCAAACCTGCACACCGAAATAACTACTTACGAACACATGTGGCTTGGCAGACGGTGCGGGATATCTCCAATGAAAAGCAGGGAAGTGATGAGTACACAGAGAGAACTCAATAAGTGTTAAGGGACCACGACTATTCAACGCCGTGGCTGTCTTCAAGAGGGAACTCTACAGATTCCTACAAACAGTTCCTGATCAGCCGGGATGTTTTGCTTACGTTGGACTGCAGGTGGCGGGCGCCAACAGTTTGATCGATCAGGATAGTATTCAGGAGGCCTGGTCTGGGACCGGGCCACAGGAGCAGTGACCTCCAGGGAGCGTCTCCAGGTAACTTCCAGGTAGAAGCCATCCAAGACAGTATTCAGATACCCATGGTAGTCTCTTCCACAGCTCTGTCCTCTTGTCCCCTCTCTCCTTTCCCCTCATTTTATCCCTCTCCCCTCACTTTCTACCTCTCTTCCTCTCCCATCACTTTCTCCCTCTCTCCTCACTTTCTCCTTGCCTCTCCCTTCTCTTGCTCCCTATCAAAATTTGTCACAGTCTAGCCCACTCTCCCCTCCTCTGTTCCTCCCATCCTCTCTCCTCTTCCCTTTTTTCTCTATCTCCTCTCTTTCCCCATCCTCTCTCTCTCTCTCTCTCTCTCTCTCTCTCTCTCTTCTCTCTCTCTCTCTCTCTCTCTCTCTCTCTCTCTCTCTCTCTCACACACACACCTTGTAGTCGTGGCAACATTTTTCCTTCCCCTCTCACCAGTTTTTCACTCTCACAGCCTCCCCCGCTGCTGACGACTTTCCTACTCCTCCCTTCCTCCCCCCTTCCTTCCTGTCCTCTCCCTCTTCTTTCCCTTGCCTCCTCCCTCTCCTTTCCTCCATCACCCCTTGCGCAGTGTGCTAGTGATCTTTCGTTTTCTCTTTTCTGTTTAATCTTACCTCCTCCCTCTTTATACACCTGATCCTCTCTTTTCCTTTATTTTATTTCTTACTCTCCCTCACGTTCGTCTCCCTTACACTCTTTCTCTCCCTCACATTCGTTCTCGTCCTCACAATCTCTCCATCATACTCGTCTTCTTCCTTACACTTATTTTCTTCCTTTCACTCATCCTCTTCCTTATACTTGTTCTATTCTTAACGCATGTCATCTCCCTTACTCTTATCCGCTCCCTCATTTCCTTCCCTCTCATCACCCATCCTTCATCTCCCTCGCAACATATACTCCTTCGTGTCTCTCTTCTGCCTCATCTCACGCACACTTCCATATTCTCTTCTCTTATTTATTCTTCCAAACTCTCACCTCTCTCTCTCCCTCCCCCAGATCAGGAAGCCTCCCATGCACCCTGACCTCAGCTGATTGGAGCAGGTAGTGGTGGTGGGATGAGGAGGAGGAGGATGAGGAGAGAACCTGGCTCTGGTGGTATTGTGGATGCTGCTCCCTCCTCTCATACCTTATGTCACGGGATTAAGTCACTTCAGCAGCACCTCAACAGGCTTCGCTGCTCAATGCAGCAGCCTCGCAAAAGTATTTAGAACTAGAAAGGATTCTAAAGATCAGGTTTCCATTGGCGAGGAGTAATTTTGGCTCACAAGCTCAACCAGAGGAGCTATTATTATTGTTCTTTAGTTAGATAAAGAGAGGTGTATCAGAACTAACTTTTGTTTAGACTTGAAGAAGTCGGTCAGACTAGAAAAAAAAGGTCATTCAGGCGAGAAGAATTCAGTCAGACTTGAAGGAATCAGTCAGATTTGAAGAAGGTATTCAAAGTTATTCAAGAAGTCAGACTTGAAGAAACTCTCATTAGAATGAGACTATCTCGATAAAAGCTTATTTGTTCCATGTGTCTATGTTCATTCCTACCGTTAGTGTGCCGTTCATTCCGGACAGTTCCTTTCGCTTTAATTTAGGTCTGGGATGTAGGAAAAAATCTAAACGTATTTAGAATTAGTGAAGATCCTTTCAAACTTCTTTTTTTTTTGCTATATTAAGAATATAAGTCCCAATACTACTTCTGGAACAATTCACAACAGACCCAGATATAAAATTGAAAACTGGAATGAGATAGAAATAATAATAATGGAATATGGAAGATAAAGAAATACTGTGAAAGGTAGGAAGGATGTGGAAGGAATTTTGTAATAATGAGGGAGGAAGAAGAGAAAGTAGAGTGGAATGAAAGAGCAGTATTTAAAGGAAAGCGGAATGAAATAGAAGGGACTATGGAAAGAATATTGGAAAGAATATGGGATTTAGAGTGGAGGGGAGTGAAAAAAGAGAGTAGAAAGAAAAAATAAAGGAAAATCGAATGGAAATGGGAATGCCTTTGGTCATACGGAAACCAAAAAGCCTCAGCTGCTGTTAATGTTGCTAGGCGAGGCTTCAGCTGCTGTTAAAGTTTCTAAGTGAAGCCTCAGCTGCTGATAATGTTTCTAAGCGAGGCTTCAGCTGCTGATAATGTTGCTAAGTGAAGCCTCAGCTGCTGATAATGTTTCTAAGCGAGGCTTCAGCTGCTGATAATGTTGCTAAGTGAAGCCTCAGCTGCTGATAATGTTGCTAAGTGAAGCCTCAGCTGCTGATAATGTTTTTAAGTGAGGCTCAGCTGCTAATGATGTTACTAAGTGAGGCTCAGCTGCTGATAATGTTGCTAAGTGAAACCTCAGCTGCTAATGATGTTTCTAAATGAGGCCTCAGCCTCTAATGATGTTTCTAAGTGAGGCCTCAGCTGCTGATAATGTTGCTAAGTGAGAGTCTCAGCTGAGGTGTGAACCGGGAGGCTCTGGAATGCATGATTGCACTGCTGCCATCATTTACCACGTGTGTGTGTGTGTGTATTCCCAAACTCTCGGCGGACTATTCTCAAAGCATTTCCAGGTGGGTTTTCAACTCATTCACAAATAATTCAGTCACGTGTTGCCTACTTCTCATTCCCAGGTCATCGTAAACTTATTCACAGGTCATCGGATCATCTATTATACAACTCATTCACAAGTTATCAGCTCATCTACTATACAACTCATTCACGAAATGTGATCCTCAACAAGTGGACCAAGCTAAAAGTTAAAGATGCACAGCTAACATAAATCAATATGAGAGAGAGAGAGAGAGAGAGAGAGAGAGAGAGAGAGAGAGAGAGAGAGAGAGAGAGAGAGAGAGAGAGGATGATGATGCTGGTTCACTCTGATTATATAAAATCTGAACAATAAGACGGACACAAGAAGAAGACCTTGTGCACATGTAAAAAATTTTCCACCTATTATATTTTGTTGTGAAGATGTTTAGAAGCCTCCGAGATATGAAGTGAGGTGAGCGTTCATTACATTCAGTGCTCCAGGCAGGCAAACAAAACAGTAAGAAAAAAACTGTATTCTTGAAGGAAATTTAATAAAAAAAATCTTTCAAATGAGAAGTTAAATGCGAACTGAACATCTATTAAACAGTACTGCAGAAAAAGACAAGAGGAGGAGGAGGACGAGGAGGAGTAGACTAACTTAGGGTCACCTACTGTATTTACCAATAGGTGAACAGGAGCAACAGATGTAAAGGAAATTAACTTATACATCTCACTCTGCACGGGAATCGAACTCTGGTCCTTCTCGCTCGTGAGCCAAACACTCTATCCCGATCAGACAGGTGAAAAGTTGTAATCCAGAACCATCCAACACAGTCAACGTGATTCTTTTTCTTCGTGATATCAACGAATTTGCGTCTCATGAGTTAAATGAAATAGAAATTCATTATAATCACTATTTCCAAAGGCGAAGGTGTTAACAAAGGTGAAAATGAGAGCAGCAGGTGTAGAGGAACGGTGGGTACACTGAAAATATTCTGCAATTATTTCTTGGAGAAGAGCAGGAGAGTTTGTAAACTTGAGCTGCGGTGCTGGTGGCGCCCTCCGCCTGTGGCAGCGCTGGGAACTCTTGGCAAACTTAGCCCCAACAACAATGGCTTGACTGGGCAGGGAAGAAAGGTCTTGAGGGAGGGGAGGCAGGAGAGAAACAAGAAGACCAGGAGAAAGGGGATTGATGGTGGTGATGATAATGATGGCAGTTAAGCGAGAAAGATGAAGATGATGAGCAAGAGGAAATAAAGAGTAAGGGGTGAGAGAGAGAGAGAGGGGGAAGGGTGATTATCAAATTAACAAAATTGGGTATATCAACAGTAAGCCGCAACCCTAAGCCTCTGGTCACGAACGCTTCCGAACACGAACAAATCGGTTCACGACCAAAAAATTCGCCAATTTTTTGCATCTGGTCACGAACACATAATCGGGTGCCGAACAAACACAGCCGCGCCAATTTTCACATTCCGCGCCATTTTTTTGGCACGTGCCAATTTTCCCCACTTCCTGTTGTTTGTGTACACTTAACAAAGACCCTCACCTTGTAGTCCATCTCAGTGCGATCATTCACTGTCAACTCCTTGTGTTGCATTTCATGTGTTTGTGAATTCATTTGGTTCTCTTGGTTGTTTACGATATATTTTTTCTCTGTTATTTAAGTTTTTTCTCTATTAAGCTGTGCATTATTTTGTATAATTAAGGATTTTTCAAACTTTGATTATTTTTTCTGTGCTTCTTAACCTACACCAAAAATGAAAGAAATCGGACGATAAATAACGGAGTTTACTGCTCAGCCATTAGATGCCCCTTAAAACTCTTAGGACTCGTGCAATGTTAGTTTTCTCTGTTGTTCAAGGTTTTCTGAGTGTTATTCAAGGTTTTTACATTTAGTTTACTATTACACTTTGCATTCTATGGTATAATTAACTATTTTTGTGCTTAAAATTCTTAAAAAACAATATTTACATACAGTTCATAGGGGTCTAGAACGGATTAATCGTGTTTACATACAATCCAATGGGGAAATTAGGTTCGGGTCACGACCAAATCGGGTCGCGACCAGAGTTTTGGAACGAATTATGGTCAGCCTAATCCAACTAAATACATTTTAGATAAGTTTACAATAATTTAATAATAAACAATACACAATGAATTTTTTTCTCGTTAATTTCAGAATGATTTATGCGAAATTATTGCATACACAAATTTTCGCTTGCCTTACTCGGCAAGAAGAGCGTTGCTATTTAGGCCAAAATAGCAAGTTTTACCTATTCGGCACGACACACACATATATATGTATATATATATATATATATATATATATATATATATATATATATATATATATATATATATATATATATATATATATATATATGTTTTTTTATAATTTGGTAATGTCTTTTATGTATGTTTTTTGTTTTTGATGAAGGGATATAATCTAACTTAATTTAACCTAACCTAACAAAATTTTAGCCGAAGCCTATATATATATATATGAGAGAGAGAGAGAGAGAGAGAGAGAGAGAGAGAGAGAGAGAGAGAGAGAGAGAGAGAGAGAGAGAGAGAGAGAGAGAGAGAGAGAATGAATTGAAACTCTCGTCATTATTATGAGATATTAAAGGATGATGGTTCACCACAGTGAAAGGGAAAGTAATTGGCAAATGCTTTTTTTGGAGAGAGGGTCCATTCTGAGAGGAGTCAAAAGACAAGGAGGCCGCTCTGACAAAGGGGCCCCGAGGCAGCGAGGAGGAGATGGCGTGGTCCACTCTGAGGTCGAAATGGGAAACTAAGAATAGAATAAAGCTCATAATATATTGAAACTGCCAGAGTGCTGGTATATAAGGGCTAATTAAATTACCACCAACACTATGTAGCTGGTGTGTGTATTTCACTCTTGCTCTGTTGCAGTGTGTGAGAAATCCTTCACGGAGCTGCGTTGCAGGAAGAGACGTGCTTACAATGTAACCCAGCCTCACGCAACACGTGATCCCCGCCCAGATTTCAAAGTTGATGGCCTTGCCCAGCCACCCTGCTGCCACAAGTGTTGTTAAGTTGTTGTTTTTATAATTTGGTAATGTCTTTTTATGTATGTTTTTTGTTTTGTTTTTGATGAAGGGATATAATCTAACTTAATTTAACCTAACCTAACGTAATTTTAGCCGAGGCCTAAAGTAACCTAACCTTAAATGACATGAAATAAAGAATAAATATATGTATATTTTGCTGTAGGAAACGTTCAAAAAATGAACCTGGGAATCGCTTAAGAAAATTAACAATATCAAACGAACAGAAGCAGCACAAAAAAACAGGATTGTCACGCATTTACTTATGAAAATGAGATGGAACCTTACACAATATTATATATCTAATATGTAAATAAATGTTGAAGAGAGTCTCTCCTTGGGCAAAAGTCGTACTGCTGGCAACACTGAAGACGCACGCTGCTAGTGGGACAACTGTTCCGTTCTATACAGAGCGAAATGTTGTCCCAACAATGCTTGCTCTGTGATGTGAGACATAGGTGCAGTATTAGGATACTTTATCGAGGGGACGTTTTGCCAGGAATGGATTCTTCAGTCCTACAGAGATAACTACACGAGGAATAACAAAAAAAAAAAAACAAGCACAATACCGTGACTGGAACAATACACACACAACCCGCACATAGAAGAGAGGAGCTTACGACGACGTTTCTGTCCGACTTGGACCATTTGCAAAGTCACATTGTGACTTTGTAAATGGTCCAGGTCGGACCGAAACGTCGTCGTAAGCTCCTCTCTCCTATGTGCGGGTTATTTGTGTATTACACGAGGAACATTTATAGTGGTACAGGTGAGAGACAAAGAGACAGGACCAGTACGTGACAAGTTAAAGAATGAGACACTTGCTCAGCATTTGAAAATCTTTATTGCGGAAACGTTTTGCCAGCCAGTGGCTGGCTAAATGTGTCTCATTCTTCAGGACCAGTACAGTTGTGAGGCAAGGGGTAGAGGTACTGGGCTGGCCCATGCTACCCCAGTACCACAACTCCAATTTCCAAGTGATCGTGGCGTCCTGGTGGTGAAGGAATAATTTGCGTAAGCCTTCAGAAGCAATACAAATGCCTGTGTTGTGGGCAACAGTACTGGTGGTCGCAATCAAAGTACTTTCCAGACATCGTCTTTTGGTGAGTTCTTCGCTGATGTAACGTTTAGCCTCGTTAAGTTTCATAAGATTATGAATATTACGACGTATGACGTAGGCACTGTATTATACATGCGTTTCAGTGCTCTGTTACACGTTGCACCAATCCTCTACTTGTGTCTCCAACATAGAATTTCTCGCAACTCCCGCATGGGATGACCTTACACACCTGCTTTACAGTCAGAGTGTCTTTCGGTTTTCTTCATGACTAAGTTTTTTTTTATCGTGGTGGACGTCATAGAGGCTACCTTAATATTGCTCCTGGTGACATTGGTAGCTATTTCACCAACTGGCAGAATTAAGAATCTACCAGGCGAACATTGCTCCCTAGCTGAGTGAATAATTCATAATGCTCTCCTACAGTCCTTAATAAGTAGTGAGGAGGAAACTGGAGCTGGGTGAACGTTGGTTAAATGCGTCTTCATCTTCGACGAATGTTGTACAGACTCACCTACTGCAAACAAGTGTGTATGTGACTCCATGCGGAGGCGGCAAAAAAAATTGTGTTGGAGAAACGTCTATAAGCTTGGATCAGTGAATGAGAGAGCACCCTAACACAATAGACTGAAGAAGCCACTCGTGGCGAAACGTTTCCTCTAATAAATATCCTGTACCTAAGTGTCTTTTTCCACATCTTGTCGGTTTCGTCATACCATTTTTCAGGTAGTACAATACAGTCGCCGAGTCACCCATTGTAATACAACCATCTTACAAAATCTAATGATGCTGAACTCGTCATAAGTAAAAAGATCTAATCAAATTAAGAAATCTTAAAGGTACTTTAACTGTAACCGCAACCTGTTGCTCACAACATCGGCAGCTTTATTAATTTTCGTAAGTTTTAGCCAAATTAATTCTCTGTCACCAGGACATCACAGTCACCTAGAAATTGGAGTTTTGGAGCATTGCAATGGGTCTAGTAGCCCATGCCAGCCCGTTTCCACTGTTACCTGCCTTCATGTACTTTACCTCTACCACTATATATGCTCTGACTGTAGGACTGAAGAGGCCGTTCATGGCGAAACGTTTCCTCAATAAAATACCTTAATTCTACGTATGTGGTTTGTTTCACATTTGCCAGTATTTTACACAATATGTTAGCCAGGAGCTTCCTGCGCGTCTCGCCTTCTCATCACAGCTTTTCCTTATTCTCTTTGTCCAGGGTTTGCCTTACAGACTACCTGCATTATATTAGATTTAGGCACTGGCACCCCGCCATTGTAAGAATATCAAAGGCTAACAACTTAAGTACATATGAAGGTTCGGTAATTAATGAGGCAGGAGTGGCAAAAGGCTCTTACTAAAATTTTAGGAAAATACATTACGAAAAACTCATGGGAGGAGGGGGGAGGAGGCTCTGTGCTGATGAAGGGCTCTTGGTAGAGGGAAATGGATGTACTCTTTCCTTCGTTGGATTAAACTTCATTACCTCCCATTTTCTCCCTAGAGCGCTGTATGACATGAGGAAAAACAAATTATATGCCGGGATGTAACAGCGTCATGACGTGGAACCCAGGAGAACCGCTCTGGGTGATCAGACACATTTATTTGGGTGAGCAAAGCAACATATCTCTCCTCTACTTCCGCCGAGACTGCCTCACACTCCTCTACTTCCGCCGAGACTGCCTCACACTCCTCTACTTCCGCCGAGACTGTCTCACACTCCTCTACTTCCGCCGAGACTGCCTCACACTCCTCTACTTCCGCCGAGACTGCCTCACACTCCTCTACTTCCGCCGAGACTGTCTCACACTCCTCTACTCGCCGAGACTGTCTCACACTCCTCTACTTCCGCCGAGACTGCCTCACACTCCTCTACTTCCGCCGAGACTGCCTCACCTCCTCTACTTCCGCCGAGACTGCCTCACACTCCTCTACTTCCGCCGAGACTGCTCTCACACTCCTCTACTTCCGCCGAGACTGCCTCACACTCCTCTACTTCCGCCGAGACTGTCTCACACTCCTTCCGCCGAGACTGCCTCACACTCCTCTACTTCCGGAGACTGCCTCACACTCCTCTACTTCCGCCGAGACTGCCTCACACTCCTCTACTTCCGCCGAGACTGTCTCACACTCCTTCTACTTCCGCCGAGACTGCCTCACACTCCTCTACTTCGGCTGCTACTCGAGACTGTCTCACACTCCTCTACTTCCGCCGAGACTGCCTCACACTCCTCTACTTCCGCCGAGACTGTCTCACACTCCTCTACTTCCGCCGAGACTGCCTCACACTCCTCTACTTCCGCCGAGACTGTCTCACACTCCTCTACTTCCGCCGAGACTGCCTCACACTCCTCTACTTCCGCCGAGACTGTCTCACACTCCTCTACTTCCGCCGAGACTGTCTCACACTCCTCTACTTCCGCCGAGACTGTCTCACACTCCTCTACTTCCGCCGAGACTGCCTCACACTCCTCTACTTCCGCCGAGACTGCCTCACACTCCTCTACTTCCGCCGAGACTGTCTCACACTCCTCTACTTCCGCCGAGACTGTCTCACACTCCTCTACTTCCGCCGAGACTGCCTCACACTCCTCTACTTCCGCCGAGACTGTCTCACACTCCTCTACTTCCGCCGAGACTGCCTCCACCTCCTCTACTTCCGCCGAGACTGTCTCACACTCCTCTACTTCCGCCGAGACTGTCTCACACTCCTCTACTTCCGCCGAGACTGTCTCACACTCCTCTACTTCCGCCGAGACTGCCTCACACTCCTCTACTTCCGCCGAGACTGCCTCACACTCCTCTACTTCCGCCGAGACTGCCTCACACTCCTCTACTTCCGCTGAGACTGTCTCACACTCCTCTACTTCCGCCGAGACTGTCTCACACTCCTCTACTTCCTCCGAGACTGCCTCACACTCCTCTACTTCCGCCGAGACTGCCTCACACTCCTCTACTTCCGCCGAGACTGCCTCACACTCCTCTACTTCCGCCGAGACTGTCATACACTCCTCTACTTCCGCCGAGACTGTCTCACACTCCTCTACTTCCGCCGAGACTGCCTCACACTCCTCTACTTCCGCCGAGACTGTCTCACACTCCTCTACTTCCGCCGAGACTGTCTCACACTCCTCTACTTCCGCCGAGACTGTCTCACACTCCTCTACTTCCGCCGAGACTGCCTCACACTCCTCTACTTCCGCCGAGACTGTCTCACACTCCTCTACTTCCGCCGAGACTGCCTCACACTCCTCTACTTCCGCCGAGACTGCCTCACAATCCTCTACTTCCGCCGAGACTGTCTCACACTCCTCTACTTCCGCCGAGACTGTCTCACACTCCTCTACTTCCGCCGAGACTGCCTCACACTCCTCTACTTCCGCCGAGACTGTCTCACACTCCTCTACTTCCGCCGAGACTGTCTCACACTCCTCTACTTCCGCCGAGACTGCCTCCACTCCTCTACTTCCGCCGAGACTGTCTCACACTCCTCTACTTCCGCCGAGACTGCCTCACACTCCTCTACTTCCGCCGAGACTGTCTCACACTCCTCTACTTCCGCCGAGACTGCCTCACACTCCTCTACTTCCGCCGAGACTGTCTCACACTCCTCTACTTCCGCCGAGACTGTCTCACACTCCTCTACTTCCGCCGAGACTGTCTCACACTCCTCTACTTCCGCCGAGACTGCCTCACACTCCTCTACTTCCGCCGAGACTGCCTCACACTCCTCTACTTCCGCCGAGACTGTCTCACACTCCTCTACTTCCGCCGAGACTGTCTCACACTCCTCTACTTCCGCCGAGACTGCCTCACACTCCTCTACTTCCGCCGAGACTGTCTCACACTCCTCTACTTCCGCCGAGACTGCCTCACACTCCTCTACTTCCGCCGAGACTGTCTCACACTCCTCTACTTCCGCCGAGACTGTCTCACACTCCTCTACTTCCGCCGAGACTGTCTCACACTCCTCTACTTCCGCCGAGACTGCCTCACACTCCTCTACTTCCGCCGAGACTGTCTCACACTCCTCTACTTCCGCCGAGACTTTCTCACACTCCTCTACTTCCGCCGAGACTGTCTCACACTCCTCTACTTCCGCCGAGACTGTCTCACACTCCTCTACTTCCGCCGAGACTGCCTCACACTCCTCTACTTCCGCCGAGACTGCCTCACACTCCTCTACTTCCGCCGAGACTGTCTCACACTCCTCTACTTCCGCCGAGACTGTCTCACACTCCTCTACTTCCGCCGAGACTGTCTCACACTCCTCTACTTCCGCCGAGACTGTCTCACACTCCTCTACTTCCGCCGAGACTGCCTCACACTCCTCTACTTCCGCCGAGACTGTCTCACACTCCTCTACTTCCGCCGAGACTGTCTCACACTCCTCTACTTCCGCCGAGACTGTCTCACACTCCTCTACTTCCGCCGAGACTGCCTCACACTCCTCTACTTCCGCCGAGACTGCCTCACACTCCTCTACTTCCGCCGAGACTGTCTCACACTCCTCTACTTCCGCCGAGACTGTCTCACACTCCTCTACTTCCGCCGAGACTGCCTCACACTCCTCTACTTCCGCCGAGACTGTCTCACACTCCTCTACTTCCGCCGAGACTGCCTCACACTCCTCTACTTCCGCCGAGACTGTCTCACACTCCTCTACTTCCGCCGAGACTGCCTCACACTCCTCTACTTCCGCCGAGACTGCCTCACACTCCTCTACATCCGCCGAGACTGCCTCAGACGGTATTATCAACATCTTGAGGTCATCCACCAACCACCCGGCCTGTAGCATGCTTCAGCGTCATGAGTAATCATTTTATTCAACATCTAACTTCTTTTAGCCTCACTGCCATCTGTTCTATGCACGTCTGGGCACAATGAGTGCTGAAAATACGTCGAACTGAGATATAAATATCGAAATATACGCTCTAAATCCTCTCCCACGACTCCACATTGTATATATCACAGCACTAACCATGTAAACATACTGGCCACCTCTATTCCATCCACACCAAAAGTTTAGAAAAATCGAGTAAATAAAAAACTGGATGCAACACACAGTATGCGACACTATCAATATGCATCAATATACCTTGATGTAAACCATAAAATAATTTAAGAATGTCCGGTTGCGGAACGTGAACGCCAGAATGATACCTCCAGATGTGGCTGTTTTTAGTATTATTTTCCCAGATTCTTGTTTCAATTTTTTTGGATGCTTTTCTCAGTATTTCGGAAATTTTCCTTAAGCTTTGGAGCCAAGAATATTGATCCGTATTTGTCTTTCTGAATTTCGTTCATTTCTTCTTCATCATCGGTGCATGACACTCCTTTTAGTAGTGGGTCAGTTCTAGGGGGTCGTTCTAATTTGGATTTTGGATATGTGTAGAAATATTTCCATTTTTTTTGGTAGGGAAGGGCTATTTCTTTCACGAGTTTTAGCTTTTTGTGCTCCTGCACCAGCTGGTAGGAAAGTTTTAGTTTCCGTTCTATATGGGTAATCTCTCGTTGCGGGTTATCTTTCCTTCACTGTGAGATATACTTATTATAAGCACTTCTGTAACCCCTTTTTCGTTTTTTCTACAGTCTTTCCTCCCTTTCTTTCAATGGCAGATCTCCATTAATATCACATTTCCCACCAGTGTTCAAACCATAGTGCCATCTGCGAAGAACCAGCATTACTGAAGTTTGGCTCTCTCAAAGGACTGATCCTACGCAGCCTGCTGATCCACTGGAGCTTGCTGATCCACCGGAGCTTGCTGATCCACCGGAGCTTGCTGATCCACCGGAGCTTGCTGATCCACCGGAGCTTGCTGATCCACCGGAGCTTGCTGATCCACCGGAGCTTGCTGATCCACCGGAGCTTGCTGATCCACCGGAGCTTGCTGATCCACCGGAGCTTGCTGACCCAGTGGAACTTGCTGACCCAATGGAGTATGGTTATACACTATAGTTTGCTGATCCACCGGAGCTTGCTGATCCACCGGAGCTTGCTGATCCACCGGAGCTTGCTGATCCACCGGAGCTTGCTGATCCACCGGAGCTTGCTGATTCACTGGAACTTGCTGACCCAATGGAGTATGCTTATCCACTATAGTTTGCTGATCCACTGGAACTTGTTGATCCACTGGAGCTTGCTGACCCACTGGAGCTTGCTGACCCACTGGAGCTTTCTGATTCACTGGAGTTTGATGTAAACATGCTGGGATTATTAAACAGTCACCACTTCTGACTTTCACATATTATAATCACATTACACTCCTGGTAAAACGCTAAAATCCTGGAGACCATGTAACTCCTGGGGGCTGTGAGGTAACCATGCTTGATCAGAGAAAGGGTCAAAGAGACCTTTACCAATATTAAGGAGCCCCTGCAGCACGAGAAACAGAGAAGGTCCAGTGACCATACGGGGGGCAGGGAATGGCATACCTGACCAGCCGGGCTGTGGTTCGTAAGTTGGATTGCGTGCGGCCAGCAGTAACAGCCTGGTTGATCAGGTCGTAATCCACCATGAGGCCTGGTCACAGACCGGGCCGCGGGGGCGTTGACCCCCGGAACTCTCTCCAGATAAATGGTTTTGAAAACCGACAAGTTGGAGATTCAGACACTTAAGCGACATTTGGGAATCTTTATTGAAGAAACGTTTCGCCACACAGTGGTTTCATCAGTCCAATACAAAGTAGAAAGTTGTAAGGAGAGGAAGAGTTTGAGGTAATCAGTCCCTCGGCCTGGACTGAACACATCGACTCCAGGCCGAGGGACTGATTACCTCAAACTCCTCCTCTCCTTACAACTTTCTGCTTTGTATTGGACTGATGAAGCCACTGTGTGGCGAAACGTTTACTCAATAAAGATTCCCAAATGTTGCTTAAGTGTCTTAATCTATATATTTACTTGTCATGAAAAATGTATTTTTTTTTTTATCGTTCACGGTGAAGTTGAAATTACCCCACCTGGGGTAAAGGTTCAAATTATTCCACCTGGGGTAAAGGTTCAAATTATTCCACCTGGGGTAAAGGTTCAAATTACTCCACCTACCTGGAGGGCATTCCGGGGATCGACGTTCCCGCGGCCCGGTCTATGACCAGGCCGCCAGGGTAAAGGTTCAAATTACTCCACCTGGGGTAAAAGTTCAGATTACTCCACTTGAGGTAAAGGTTCAAATTACTCCACATGGGGTAAGTTCAAATTACTCCACATGGGGTAAGTTCAAATTACTCCACCTGGGACAAAGTTCAAATTACTCCACCTGGGACAAAGTTCAAATTATTCCACCTGGGACAAAGTTCAAATTACTCCACCTGGGGTAAAGTTCAAATTACTCGACCTGGGATAAAGTTCAAAATTTCTCACTTGGGGCAATATATCCCAGGTGGGGAACCCGCGTATTTTAAAAGGGATATCCGCTCCCAACTGGGTGATCTGTTTTTTTAATTATAGACGTTAACAGCAGCTAGTTTATTGTGCACCCGCGACTCTTGCTGTGAGCTGCGGCTATGGCTGTGAGCTGCGGCTATGGCTGTGAGCTGCGGCTCTTGCTGTGAGCTGCAGCTGAAAATATCCATGTGCAACAAAGAGTTTTTATCAGAGCAGAGTGGGTGGCTAGACTGCCTCTTGTACCACTCAATATTACAGTGTTGAGTTGTTACATACATAATAATACTCATAGATAAAACAAGCGATTTATCTGGCCGATATAAAAACAACAACAACTGCATGTTCATCCTCGATATTCCAGCTATCTCACATTAGCAATAAAGCGATGCGCTGTTTGACAAAGCCTAGTGCTAGCGCTAGAAATTGGGATTTTCTGACCATGAGTAGTCTTAGGTGTGGCTTTCTGCCTCTCTCCTCACACATTGCGTTACTTGTACTTGAGATCTGTCCTCCACGCAGGCTGAAGTGCCAGTGGCTGTTATAACTGACTTCCTTTATATGGGAGGAGTGTATTGATGCCGGTGAAGGGCTCTTGATCCAATAAACTAGAGCTGACCTCTGGATCACACCTGAGGATCACCCATTCCTATGGAGGTGTGTTGTTCATAATAATAATAATAATAATAATAATAATAATAATAATAATAATAAAATAATAAATAATAATAATAATAATAATAATAATAATAATAATAATAATAATAATAATAATAAAATTAATATATATAGTCAAAAAAATTCATGTAATTCTTAGGCACCTCAAAATGTAGGCTACATGAATAAAAAAAATTATACCCGTAAAAATAAACTCAATTTCCAGTAACCAACAAGAATATATCAGTTTTCAATACAGAGAACACTGTAGTCAGGGCATATAAACAAAATGTACTCCTAAAATGGAATATTGTTGGATTTACAAGTGACTGAAGAGACATGGGTTCGTTGAGCCTAGTCAACACATACATTCGTCCAGTGCAGTCACTGTGAGGTAGCAACATGCTCGCCACATGGTGTGAGCAACATGCTCGCCACATGGTGTGAGCAACATGCTCGCCACATGGTGTGAGCAACATGCTCGCCACATGGTGTGAGCTACATGCTCGCCACATGGTGTGAGCTTCGTGCTCGCCACATAGTGTGAGCTGTCAGTGTTCACCCAACACAAACATACTATTGTGCTGTTTGCTGCAAATATGTTGAGTATACAGCCTGTAGAAGGCATACTATGAGCATGCTCTTTGCAGTCGGTATAAGGTGGCTGTTTGTAATGGCTGTAGCGGAAGTATACTGTGAGAGAAAATTATGCTGTGAGAGAAGTATGCTAAACACTCTAGTGTGTATGTATGTGTGTGGTGTGTGTGTGTGTATGTATGTGTGTGGTGTGTGTGTGTGTGTGTGTGTGTGTGTGTGTGTGTGTGTGTGTGTGTGTGAAAATAGTATAAGAAAACGGTTATCAAGGGAGTGAAGTACAACATTCGGCTAATATTAAGCAAGGTGATGGGACGGACCCCCAGTGAGAAACACTGGGTAATGACTATTAGCAAAACTAGTGCAGATGGCAGGAAGACTAAAAAACTGTGGGAAGCATTTATGGGTGCGACGTTCTTATGTTCTGTTAGTGGGATGGATTGTGAAGGACCTGCCTAGTATAGGCCAACAGGCCTGCTGCAGTGTTCCTCCTTTCTTATGTTCCTAACACACAGAAGCCACTTGTTGCGAAACGTTTTGTTTAATAAATATCCTGAAGTGTACATGCGTGTTTTGATCCGTTGTAAACACGAGATCAATGTTTCTTAAATATTCTTGGCACGTGTAATATAAACAATGTGGATAATTAAATATTCTTGGCACGTGTAATATAAACAATGTGGATAATTAAATATTCTTGGCACGTGTAATATAAACAATGTTGGATAATTAAATATTCTTGGCACGTGTAATATAAACAATGTGGAGAATTAAATATTCTTGGCACGTGTAATATAAACAATGTGGAGAATTAAATATTCTTGGCACGTGTAATATAAACAATGTGGAGAATTAAATATTCTTGGCACGTGTAATATAAACAATGTGGAGAATTAAATATTCTTGGCACGTGTAATATAAACAATGTGGAGAATTAAATATTCTTGGCACGTGTAATATAAACAATGTGGAGAATTAAATATTCTTGGCACGTGTAATATAAACAATGTGGAGAATTAAATATTCTTGGCACGTGTAATATAAACAATGTGGAGAATTAAATATTCTTGGCACGTGTAATATAAACAATGTGGAGAATTAAATATTCTTGGCACGTGTAATATAAACAATGTGGAGAATTAAATATTCTTGGCACGTGTAATATAAACAATGTGGAGAATTAAAGACGGCACGAAATTCATACAATTTGCTTATTTATAAACACACAAACATGAAGCAATTCCTATCTGAATCAAGACAATGTAAAGTAAAACATAAATTCCGAAAGTGAATCAAAGCTAAGATAGACAAATATACAAGAGCAGCAATAGGCATGATCCCGCTCGTGACGTCGCAGTCTCTGATCCACAGAGATCAAAGGGTATGCGAAAAACTCTTATTATAGATATAGCAGAAGATGGTCACCACCAGACACACCATGAACAGACTCTAGTGGTATGAAGAGATACACTATACACGTTGTAGAGTAGCTTAACAAGCAAGCTGGAGGGACCCGTGATATGAACCGACGGACCAAGCTGGCGGAGTCCCAGAGGTGAGGAGTGAATACAGAGACACTCACAGAATGAGTCAGGCCAACATAGTAGTAGGTAAAATAAACACATAAGCAGTATAATGTGATCCTTTATTGACAACGTTTCGCCCACGCAGTGGGCTTTATCGAGTCACAGACAGATCTACCTGGAAAATGAGCAACATGGAGATATATAGGGTCAGTCAGGTGGAGAATGCTGGGTCAGGTGGAGAAAGCTGCATGTGAGTCTTAAAGTAGTGTGATAGTTAAAACATAGTGTGACTTAAAGGACCTGCAGTGTACCATTCTTGAGTTCTAGGTGGGATAGCGTTGAAGAGTTTCTTGGCAATAGGTTCAGCTATGTTGTAGAAGCCGTTGTTCTGGTTGAAGTTGTTGGATATACAGATATACTTCAACCAGAACAACGGCTTATACAACATAGCTGAACCTATTGCCAAGAAACTTCTTCAACGCTATCCCACCTAGAACTCAAGAATGGTACACTGCAGGTCCTTTAAGTCACACTATGTTTTTAACTATCACACTACTTTAAGACTCACATGCAGCTTCTCCACCTGACCCAGCATTCTCCACCTGACTGTACCCTAATATATCTCCATGTTGCTCATTTTCCAGGTAGATCTGTCTGTGACTCGATAAAGCCCACTGCGTGGGCGAAACGTTGTCAATAAAGGATCACATTATACTGCTTATGTGTTTATTTTTCCATTGTGTCGGTATTTTATACCATTTATTTCCATAGTAGTAGGTAGGCGACGCTGGCTGGCGTCTGCATTCCTCTGCAGTACTCGGTCGCTTCACGCACACTACAGTTATACCTACAGGCACACAAGCTTATGTACATACAAGTGAACTTTTTCCTTACAACCTTCTCGCTGGAGGAGCTACTTAAGACTTTCCCCTTGGAGGGAGCTACCTAAGACCTTCCCACTGGAGGGAGCTACCTAAGACCTTCCCGCTGGAAGGAGCTGCCTAAGACCTTCCCGCTGGAGGGAACTACCTAAGACCTTCCCTCTGGGAAAGAGTTATATTAAACCTCCTACAAAACAGTGATGGCGTACCCAGCTTTCCTCTAAGTCTCATCATGGCCAACGCGAGCGTCTGAATCACTCTGAAATTCGCGAAGAAATTGGCGTGAAATTGCAGTCTGGTCATCATCTGTTCTGATGCCAATATTCTGACAACCTATCTGCCACGGGAGCCTGTTGGTGCCAGCTGGCACCCCATCTGGCTCTCTTACCCTGTTCATGTTCAACTTTCTGTAAATAATTCTTTCATTGAATGTAATGTGAAAGAGAGAGAGAGTGAGAAAGAGAGAGAGTCGCTTGATTTACAAGGTTTAATCCCTATCAACTACTCGAATGTCATTAATGCCGCCTATAACTTGTTTAACCAGTCAATAATTTAACCCCCTAAAATAGGGATCAAACAAACTTTCATCATATATATATGTCGTGCCGATTAGGTAAAACTTGCGATTTTGGCTTAAATAGCAACGCTCACCTTGCCATATAAGACAAGTGAAAATTTGTTTATGCAATAATTTCGCCAAAATCATTCTGAACATAACGAAAAAAATATATTTCATTGTGTTTGTTTATTATTAAATTAATGTTAACGTATCTAAAATATATTTAGTTGGGTTAGGCTAAATTAAATTGCGCTTGTTGTAATAAGGTTAGGTAGGTTTTCAAAGTTTCTCTTGGTACAAAATTATAAATTCTTACATTAAAATAAATGAAAAAAAATATATCTTTAAACGTATAAGAGAAAATTTTAGAAAGGACTTAATTTTAGATGAGTTCTTGCTAATTGACCAGTTTTACCTAATCGGCACGACATATATATATATATATATATATATATACACTAAGAGACATACACATCTTGGTGTATATATCATCGACATGGAGAGATATACACATCTCTCAGAATATATAAATTAGGTTATTTAAAGACCCTCCATTTTTATTGATGCTTCATAACTACCACTTAAAACCAGCACTAATAAAGTTATTATATCTTTAATAGCAAAACAATGGATATTATGTATCTATTATTTTTAAAATGATATAACATCAATGCAAGGGTTGTCTGCCAACCATAAACATTTTTATGAGGTGCAGCAGTTAATCCAAACTTTTCAGAGAACACAATTTATGCGTATTATATCCGAATTTTATAAATGTAAATTATTAAATGCGCTCTGCTGCTCCACGTGTATAATTGATGTCAATGACACTGGTTTTTCGTTTTTTTTTGCATGTGTGTGTGTGTGTGTGTTTTAAGCTGAAGTCAAGGTCGCTTCGTTCATCCGAATGACTGTGTCACATTTGGCAAATAAACGAGTCAATATTTCCAGAGAATTCTCACTCCAGGAATGAGAAACGTTCAAATTTGAACGTTTCCTATATTTTTCCCCCCATTGTACACCTCGCTGCCAGACGTATCGCAGTCTTTTTTTTTTTCTAACTTGTTTATTTAAACAAACTCAACCCTAACCTGGGACCGGGCCGTGGGAGCGGTGACCTCCGGAAGCGACTCCCACTAAGCAAGAACGTAAACTGGTCGCCAGAGAGGTAACAACACTGGTCACCAGCCACTGCCTGAAATGCACTCTCTGAAATTCTCTTAAATTCACTCTCTGAAATGCTCTTCATAACCAGGGGATTTCTGTAATAGTACTTCAGCAATGTCACCTTTTTCTGAATCAGTTGCAAGCCATATACTTTGTAGAAATAAAGTTCATCAAGGCAGGAATAGTCCCGCATGCAGGACTAGATGACCGCCCTCTGACATGCACAGGGCGGAGCCACCAGTGTGTGAATGCACTCCGTCCCACGCGCAGGTTGATGCAGCAATTCTCCTTCAGGAGCCAGAGACGGTTCCTCATCTGCGCAAGATTCGAAGTCCTGACGGATGAAGTAACGAAACGATGGACGTTATAGACACAGTCAGGAAGTCAGGAGTCGCGTTGTGCTGACACAGACCCCTCCTGCTGACCCAGTCATCCGTCATGTAGTGGTGACATAGTCACCTATCATGCAGAGCTGACACAAGACTCCTGCTGCTGACCTTATCATCCATCCTGCACATCATCCCATTTTGCCCTGATTTCTAGGTTTTTATCCTAATTACTAGTTTTTATCATAATTCCTAGTTTTTGTTCTAATTTCTATTTTTTTCCTAATTTCCAACAGTTTTTTGTCCTAATTCCTAGTTTTTGTTCTAATTTCCAGTTTTTGTCCTAATTTTTGGTTTTTGTTCTAATTCGTAGCTTTTGCTAGAATTTCTAGTTTCTGTCCTAATTTTTTAGTTTCTTGTCCCATTTCTAGCTTTTTGTTTTAATTTCCATTTTTTCCAATTTCCAATTTTGTCCCAATTTCCAATTTGTTGTCTCAGTTTATTGTGTTTTGTGCAGATTTCTAGTTTTTTAAATCCTGATATCTAGTTTTTGTCCTAAGATCAAGTTTTTTCCCAGTTTCTAGTTTGTCTCCCTTTCTAGTTTTTTTGCTCCAATTTCAAAAATTTTCCCTCCTAATTGCTAGTTTTTGTCCTTATTTTCTAGTTTTTGTCACAATTTCTAATTTTTGTCTCATTTTATAGTTTTTGTCCCAATTTCAAGTTTTTGTTCCAATTTCTAGTTTTTATCCCAATTTCTAGTTTTTGTTCCTCTTTCTATTTTTGTCCCAATTTCTAGTTTTTGTCCCAATTTTTAGTTTTGTTCCAATTTCTAGCTTTTATCCCATTTTCTAGTTTTTGTTCCTATTTCTAGTCTGTGTCCCTATTTCTAGCTTTTGTCCGGATTCGTAGTTTTGGTCTCAATTTCTAGTTTTTGTACCAGTTTCTAGTTTTGTCCCAATTTCTAATTTTTCTAGGTTGCTAATTTCTAGAAACCCTTCTTCTCCAATAATAATAATTACTGCGGCGCCACAAACATCTCAGTAACGTCGCAATTAATGAGTCAGTAATGAGGTCGAACTAACGAACAGACACATCACGAAATTGACATCAACAATTAGGATAAACATGGCTCTTATTTTATTGATCTGATGGTCTCTTGATCCGCGGAACTGGGGCTATCTCTCCGTTTACAATGATCAAACTTTACTACCCCCCTTATCCAGGTGCTGCATGCCATTTATGGGTACAGTATAATGCTGTCTAATGAAAAATAGTAATAATAATAATAATAATAATAATAATAATAATAATAATAATAATAAATAATAATAATTAATAATAATTAATAATAATTAATAATAATTAATAATAATAATGAATATAGTAAAATTATTGATAATAACAACAACAACAACAATAATAATAATACTAATAATAATAATAATAATAATAAAAATAATAATGATAATAATGGTGATGATAAGACGGCCTCCCAGGCCATTAAGGTTGACGTGGTTGAAACAGGGTTTGCTTCATCACAAGGACAATGGTTGGAGCCTTAATGAAGCTGGGCAGACAACACCCCGCGCTGATCACCTCCTCCCTGAAGCCGTATTAGCCAAGAATGTAAAGAGAAAAATGGTGAAATTGAGGTTAAAATTTTAGAAAGTTGTTTAGCCTTCTTTTTTATCCTCTAGAGTGATTGTGGTGGTTGTAGTAGTTGTGGTGGTTGTAGTAGTTGTGGTGGTTGTGGTGGTTGTAGTAGTGCATTATGACTATGGTACTTTTATATAACTATGTCAGTCTTATTGTCACTGTGTCACTCTTATTGTGACTGTGGCACTCTTACCTTTCCCTGAATTCATTTTAAACTTTCTTCTGTCTCTCTCTAACTCCAGTAAGTTGTTATGGTAGTGTATAGATTTAGGTCCCGGACCTCCAATATCTTACCTGGATATAACACCACGTCTTTCTTCTTTCCTTTAGAGTACATTCCAAGAAATTCCCAGTAGTTTAAATGCTTTATTGACTCGGTGCTTGAAGTAAACGATCTCTGCACATATTCCAGTCTTGATGAAGCTGTGAGCACCGAGGAATATTATAGACGTTAGAGTACACGTGGTTTGATTAATACCATCACTAACATCAACAGTGTTGAGAGAGATAAGGATAGTGTTGATATCAATGAGGTACTGGTGTTACTTTTTCTGATTTGAGAGTAAACCTTATCCACGGTGCCATGTTCTGAGATGCTCCGTAGGGGTGCCTCATGCTGAGGGTGCCCCCACTTCCGGCCGTCTCCTGCCTCCGAGCATCAGGCTCCTGGTCCCACTCACCTGGACTGGTTCCACTGGCATTAACAGCTAGGACAGCCATTGGGAGGCTTGGTCTGGGATCGGGCAGCGGGGGCGGTGACCCCCCGAAAGCGACTACAGGTAAATTTCAGGTAAACCCACCAGACCAACCCCTGCCCACCGAGCTGCTGGCCTGTTCATCACCCCCGACCTCCCCCCCCCATCCCGTCCTACCAAGCCTCTGGCCACGCCCACTCTACTCCAGGCCATACCCACTTACGCCTCCAGGCTCATGGCCATGCCCAACAGGCTCCTGGCCACGCCCAACAGGCACATGGTCACGCTCCTCAAGCTCCTGGCCAAGCTCATAAGGCTAATGGCCACGCCCATCAGGCTCCTGGCCACGCCCATCAGGCTCCTGGCCACGCCCATCAGGCTCCTGGCCACGCCCACCTGACAGGTAATACCCAAACACAAGCGGCTTACTGCCAAATGCCTTTTTTCACCCTTTTTTTGAGCAGCTTACCTGTGTAAAAAGAGGACTTTGTAGGGCGGCCATTAGTGGAGCTGCAGCTCGACGCTCCCACCAGCGTAAATAATTCACTTCCACCTGATTCTCAAAGCTTATTTGTTGTTTAATGGTGGGTGGAGCGGTGGGGAGGGGGGGGGAGAGGGAAGGCAGGGAGGGGGAGGGGAGAGGGAAGGCAGGGAGGGAGGGGAGAGGGAGGACTGGGAGGGAGGGAGGGGGAGAGGGAGGACTGGGAGGGAGGGGGAAGGGAAGGGACTAGAGAGTTGGGAGAGAGTGATGGGAGGGAGAGGTAGGGTAATGTAGGGTAAGGTAGGGAGAGAGAGAGAGAGAGAGAGAGAGAGAGAGAAAGAGAGTTATGGAAGACATGTTAGGAAGGGGTAAAATAAAAAAAGGAGAGGAAGAAAGGGAAGTGAAGGAGAAAAGATGCTGAATACAACAGAGAGAAAGGAAAAAAAAACAAAGAAATGGAAGGGAAAGAGATGGAGGAGAGAAAGATGAAGAGGGGGAGAGAAACTGAGAGATGAAGATGAAAACCATGAAGATTGATGAGGAGAAGATGGTAGGAACTAGAGAGAGAGGAAATGATAACTTCTGTTGAAGAAAAGCAACCAAACACTGTGTAGCTTGTTACCAGGAGGGAGGGTGAAGGAGGGAGGTGAAGGAGGGAGGGTGAAGGAGGGAGGGTGAAGGAGGGAGGGTGAAGGAGGTGAAGGAGATGAAGGAGGGAGGGTGAAGGAGGGAGGGTGAAGGAGGGAGGGTGAAGGAGGGAGTGAAGGAAGAGTGAAGGAGGGAGGGTGAAGGAGGGAGGGTGAAGGAGGAGGGTGAAGGAAGGAGGGTGAAGGAGGGAGGGTGAAGGAGGGAGGGTGAAGGAAGGAGGGTGAAGGAGGGAGGGTGAAGGAAGGAGGGAGGGTGAAGGAGGGAGGAGGTGAAGGAGGAGGGTGAAGGAGGGAGGGTGAAGGAGGAGGGTGAAGGAAGGAGGGTGAAGGAGGGAGGGTGAAGGAGGGAGGGTGAAGGAGGGAGGGTGAAGGAGGGAGGGTGAAGGAAGGAGGGTGAAGGAGGGAGGGTGAAGGAGGGAGGGTGAAGGAGGGAGGGTGAAGGAGGGAGGGTGAAGGAAGGAGGGTGAAGGAGGGAGGGTGAAGGAGGGAGGGTGAAGGAGGGAGGGTGAAGGAGGAGGGTGAAGGAAGGAGGGTGAAGGAGGGAGGGTGAAGGAGGAGGGTGAAGGAAGGAGGGTGAAGGAGGGAGGGTGAAGGAGGGAGGGTGAAGGAGGGAGGGTGAAGGAGGAGGGTGAAGGAGGGAGGGTGAAGGAGGAGGGAGGGAGAAGGGAAGGAGGGAGGGTGAAGGAGGGAGGGTGAAGGAGGGAGGGTGAAGGAAGGAGGTGAAGGAGGGAGGGTGAAGGAGGGAGGGTGAAGGAGGGAGGGTGAAGGAAGAGGAGGGTGAAGGAGGAGGGTGAAGGAGGGAGGGTGAAGGAGGGAGGGTGAAGGAGGAGGGTGAAGGAGGGAGGGTGAAGGAGGAGGGTGAAGGAGGGAGGGTGAAGGAAGGAGGGTGAAGGAGGGAGGGTGAAGGAAGGAGGGTGAAGGAGGGAGGGTGAAGGAGGGAGGGTGAAGGAGGGAGGGTGAAGGAGGGAGGGTGAAGGAGGATGAAGGAGGATGAAGGAGGGAGGGTGAAGGAGGAGGGTGAAGGAGGGAGGGTGAAGGAGGGAGGGTGAAGGAGGGAGGGTGAAGGAAGGTGAAGGGGGAGGGTGAAGGAGGAGGGAGGGTGAAGGAAGGGAGGGTGAAGGAGGGAGGGTGAAGGAGGGAGAGGAGGGAGGGTGAAGGAGGGAGGAGGAGTGAAGGAGGAGGAGGGTGAAGGAGGGAGGGTGAAGGAGGGAGAGGAGGGAGGGTGAAGGAGGGAGGGAGGGAGGGTGAAGAAGGGAGGGTGAAGGAGGGAGGGAGGGTGAAGGAGGGAGGGAGGGTGAAGGAGGGAGGAAGGGTGAAGGAACAGTGAAGGAGGGAGGGTGAAGGAACAGTGAAGGAGGGAGGGTGAAGGAACAGTGAAGGAGGGAGGGTGAAGGAACAGTGAAGGAGGGAGGGTGTGAATGAATGGTTCAGAGAACCGACGAGTTGGTAAATTAGACACATATGCAACACTTGGGTATCTTTATTGAAGAAACGTTTCGCCACACAGTGGCTTCATCAGTCCATACAAAGGAGAATCGTGAAGAACAGGAGGAGTGTGAGGTTGTCAGGCCCTCAATCTTGAGACGATGTTCTCAGTCCATCAATCTTGAATAGAATAACAGCATATGAGCAGAGGAAGCTTATATACTGTAGACAGGAGAGGTGCAGCAGTTGTAGGAGGTGTCACATTTGTTCAATGTGGAAGTAGGTCGTGTCCAAGGAATAGGCAAGCGAAGAAATCCCTGTATTAAGATACCAAGATGTTGCAGTGTCAGACAGGATGTGAATGAATGGTTCAGAGAACCGACGAGTTGGTAAATTAGACACATATGTCTACAGTATATAAGCTTCCTCTGCTCATATTGTTATTCTATTCAAGATTGATGGACTGACAACATCGTCTCAAGATTGAGGGCCTGACAACCTCACACTCCTCCTGTTCTTCACGATTCTCCTTTGTATGGACTGATGAAGCCACTGTGTGGCGAAACGTTTCTTCAATAAAGATACCCAAGTGTTGCATAGTGTCTAATTACCAACTCGTCGGTTCTCTGAACCATTCATTCACATCCTGTCTGACACTGCAACATCTTGGTATCTTAATACAGGGATTTCTTCGCTTGCCTATTCCTTGGGCACGACCTACTTCCACATTGAACAAATGTGACACCTCCTACAACTGCTGCACCTCTCCTGTCTACAGTATATAAGCTTCCTCTGCTCATATGCTGTTATTCTATTCAAGATTGATGGACTGACAACATCGTCTCAAGATTGAGGGCCTGACAACCTCACACTCCTCCTGTTCTTCACGATTCTCCTTTGTATGGACTGATGAAGCCACTGTGTGGCGAAACGTTTCTTCAATAAAGATACCCAAGTGTTGCATATGTGTCTAATTTACCAAGGAGGGAGGGTGAAGGAACAGTGAAGGAGCAGTGAAGGAGGGAGGGTGAAGGAACAGTGAAGGAGGGAGGGGAGGGTAAAGGTGACTTCAGGCATGAGAATCAGAGAAGGTAGCAGGCTTATAGGTCTTGGAACCAGTTAAGGGGCAGGCTGGTAGGTCTTGGAGCCAGGGAAGAGGCAGGCTGGCAGGTCTTGGAGCCAGGGAAGGGGCAGGCTGGCAAGTCTTGGAGCCAGGGAAGGGGCAGGCTGGCAAGTCTTGGAGCCAGGGAAGGGGCAGGCTGACAGGTCTTGGAGCCAGGGAAGGGGCAGGCTGGCAGGTCTTTTAGCCAGGGAAGGGGCAGGCTGGCAGGTCTTATAGCCAGGGAAGGGGCAGGCTGGCAGGTCTTTTAGCCAGGGAAGGGGCAGGCTGGTAGGTCCGGATTATAACATTCATAAAAGTAGTGTCGCTGATAAGGTCATCGGAGAAGCAAAAAAAAAAAAAAAAAAAAAACGCATCACAATGGTAGGTAAACGCAATAATAATCGGATAAACAACCAACTTAAAAAAAAGTAACATTTTTTTTCAATTTTGTTAAATAATCACAATTATATTACTTAGCCTGGGAAGCTGCGGGAGCGACCACAAACATTACAAATAACAAGTAGTGTCTTCAAGTGTTAGTGGGACTGAGGTGGGAGAGGAGATGAAAGAGGTATTTGAGGTACACCTGTGAGGTACCTGGGACCTGTAGAAGATTACTTGGCTGAGGAAGAAGGAACTGTGGCAGAAAACAGGAAGAGGAAAGAGCGGGACGAAGTAAAGCTAGGAAGCATTAATACAAGACAGGAGGAAGTCCTGCAGCTAAATATATAACTAGATATAAAGAAAACAATGTGACCTTTATATTTGACAACACTTAGTTCTGTTCTAAAAAAGTGTTTAATTTGTATATATATATATATATATATATATATATATAAAAAAGAAGTAGAAGAAGAGAAGAGAGAGAGAAAAGAAGAGAGAAAAGAAAAAAAAAAAAAAAAAAAAAAGAGAGCCGCAGAGCTCTGTGTTGTAACAGGTGATACTAAAGGAATAGAAACTAACGCTCCCAGGAGAACGAAGAATCAGTAGGAACAATGATAATGATGCACAAGATACGTAGAGGTAAAGGCACGGCAAGAAGGGAAAGTGACATGTTTAGGAAAGAAGGCATAAATAGAAGATACAAAGACAGATCAGTCACAGGTATTTCTAGAATCACTTCTTCAGCCTCACGACGGTAAGAAAGTGGAATTAGTTGGATGAGGAAATTCATACGTAGTTTTGAGAGTAAATATGATGGGGAGCAGTTGTTGAGGAAGTAAAGGAACCAGTTGATTGTAAGTTAAGAAGCGGGGCCAGGAGGTGTGCATACACACACACACACAGTATCTTAAGCAGATACACAATAACTAACACAGACACACAATATCTAGCACAGACACACAATATCTAGCACAGACACACAATATCTAGCACAGACACACAATATCTAGCACAGACACACAATATCTAGCACAGACACACAATAACTAGCACAGACACACAATATCTAGCACAGACACACAATATCTAGCACAGACACACAATATCTAGCACAGACACACAATATCTAGCACAGACACACAATAACTAGCACAGACACACAATATCTAGCACAGACACACAATATCTAGCACAGACACACAATATCTAGCACAGACACACAATATCTAGCACAGACACACAATATCTAGCACAGACACACAATATATAGCACAGACACACAATATCTAGCACAGACAGACAATATCTAGCACAGACACACAATATCTAGCACAGACACACAATATCTAGCACAGACACACAATATCTAGCACAGACACAAAATATCTAGCACAGACACACAATATCTAGCACAGACACAAAATATCTAGCACAGACACACAATATCTAGCACCGACACACAATATCTAGCACAGACACACAATATCTAGCACAGACACACAATAACTAACACAGACAGTGACACACATACTAACCCACCTAGCACTGTATCAACAGCTTGCACTAACTGGTTCTCTGGTCGTCTCTGGGCCGCGTCAGCTTCAGATTACAGTGACGTTATTACTCTTCTTCGCAAAGTTGTAATGAGAGGAATTTTTGAGGCAAAGCTTGAACTGAGTCCGTAACAATCAGCTAAATTTCGAGTCATTAAAAATGAGTATTGTGGACTTGAAGTCATTTGTGGGGGCAATCTTTTTTTTTTTGTCTTGTTTTCAGAAACATTGAAAGTTAGATGGAATCATAATTGCACATAGTTGCAGAATGAGAAAGTTCCATTCAAGTGAAGGTAGAAAGGGGAGGGGGATAGAGGGAGCTGTTGCAATGAAATTTTCAAATCCTGTTGCATTATTTCATTTCCGATTATCCTCGAGTTTCTGCTGATTGCAAAATCATGTGATAGTGTTTCAAGCGTACAAAAAAAAAATATCTCCCCATTTTTATAAAAATAAATAATCACTTGATACGTTCCATTTGAGCACATATCGAATAGATTTATGAAAAAAAAAATCTGATTCTGCTTATTGAACGCGGTGCTGAAATCTGAATCTACAGGACGTGTTTGTATTGTTTCTGATTGGTGGTCATTCTTATGCTGCCATTCTGGAGAGAATTGATGATAGGAAGAATGTTGTATGTTTCAGCATAGTACTGATGCCGTCTTCAGGTCTGCTGAAGGCTGAAATATATAGTTCTCCTCCAGTTTGATTATTATTATTAGTCTCACCAACTTTCTCGAGAGGCCCATTGCATGTGTATCATTCTATTAAAGGAAAAAACAACTGTATTCTGATAAGAGTTACTGAAGTAATTTACTTGTGACTTTAAAATTATTCTTGCTCGTTATGTCTGACTGAGGAATGTTTTTTTTATTTTTTCTAAGTCAAATATTTTTTTTATTGTATAAGAACAATGCTCACCTGTGAAAAGTTTCACCTGTACAACAACAGACTTCCTCAGTCGGAGACAGGTGAGTGCAGCACTGGAAGCACAGTAGTAGTATTGACATGATCAGTCTGCCACCTTCGGTGGGACGTGGTCAGTCCTTCAAGCCTAAAGCATAGGTAAGTGGCCAGACCTTATATACTAGAGGCGAGATGAAGCAGCTGGAGTTGACGTCACAGTATGGCCTACTTCCTCCCTTTGTGACGTTCACACGTGACGTCAACTGCAGCTGCACCTCTACTCTAGAATATAAGGTTAAGTTAGGTAAGGTTTGTCTGGAAATTCCATGACACGGGTCTTAGTCATGTGATGACCAGCAGCTGGAGCTTTTGGTCATCTGACAGATGCCTTCCACTGGCTTACCGGTCCACCCCTTTAAAAATTATGGTTATGATTATAACTATTATTAGAATAAAAATATGTACGTGTTGAAAACATGTCTTAGTTGCCAGCTTCTTAATGTATACCGCCATTAACATGATGCAATGCTCACCTGTCCTGACTTACAACTGCAACTCAAACACAGTTACAAGAAGGCAACCATAAAGCTAGCTGTTCACACTGTTCTTAGTTTGATCATCGTCTGTATATCTACCAAACTGCCGGAAGCACCTGTAACCAAGCCTAAACCTGGCTTCTACAACATCTCTCAGTCTATTTAACCTATCCTAACCCTGCCTAACCTATACAAACTTGACCCTGTCAAACTTAACCTAACCCATCCCTGCCTAACCTATCCAAACATAACCTGGCCAAACCTAACTTTGCCCTTCAAGACTTAGCCAAACTTAACTAACTTTGCATAATCTAGCCAAACCTAACCTTCCTACCCAAACCAAACCTAACACTGCCTAACTTATCTAAACTTAACCTAACCTAGCCAAACATAATCTAACCCTGCCTAACCTAGCCAAACATAATCTAACCCTGCCTAACCTACCATAACCTAAATTATTTGCACCTAATATAAAATTAAAAAAAATATACATAATCTGAGGGAAGAAAAAAGAGGAAACGTTGAGAAACCGACGCTCAGTGACACGTCAGGAAAGAGGGGGGGGGATGCTGTTGTTTATGCTTTTGCTTTTGTTGGGCTGTTGTTTCCTTGTTCTTTTGTTGCGTTTTCTGTTAAGAAAACGCACAATAGCGTGCGGGTTATTTGTGTATTGTTTTCTTTTATTATCGTGTTGTTGTTACTGTTGTTTTGTTGCTACTGTTGTTGTTTCTGTTGTTCCTGTTCTTATTTTGTTATTTTGTCGTTGTGCTGTTGTTGTTTTCTCATTATTTTGTTTGTGTTCTGTTATTACCGTGTTGCTGTTTTGTTGTTACTGTTGTTGTTGTTGTAGTCGTTATTTTGCCGTTGTCTTGTTAATGTTGTTTTGTGGTTACCGTTGTTGTTTTGTTGCCATTTTTTTGCTGTTCTTGTTGTTTTGTTATTTGCTGTAATTTGTTGATTTTTTTGTTGTGCTGTAGCTGCTGTTACTGATACTGTTGCTTCTTCTGTTTTTCCTGTTGCTGCTTTTGTTGCTGTTGTTCCTCTCGTCCCTGCCAACAACACAACCACAACATAAACCACAAAAAAAAGCAACAACACAGAAACGAACATAACAAAAAACAAAATAAATAACATCCTAAACAAAAGCGGTAATAGTAGCATCAATAACAAAAGCAGTAGCAGTAACAGCAACAATATCACCATCGGCAGAAGCAGTAGCAACAGTAGCAGCAACAACAACAAAAGCAGTAATAGCAGCAGTAGTAAAAGCAACAACAAAAGTAGTAGTAGTAGCAAGAACAGCAGCAGCATCGGCAGTAGCAGCAGCAACAACAGCAGAAGCAGCAGCAACAACAGCAGAAGCAGCAGCAACAACAGCAGAAGCAGCAGCAACAACAGCAGAAGTAGCAGAAGCAATAACAGAAGCAACAGCTTAAGAATTAAGAGCAGAGTAAAAAATAACAGTAACGACACCAATGTCAGCAACAGAAGCAACAGGAACAGGGAGAGTAGAAACAACGGTGGTAGCAACAACAGGTGAGGGTACACAAGTGCTGGCCGGTGACGAGGTTGATTGACCATCTGTCCGCCCTCAACCCTCACTCCATCACCCTCCATCATCATAGTGAAACCTCCCTCAACATAGTGACACCATCGCCACAGTGACACCTCCATCACTATAGTGACGCCTCCATCACTACATTGACTCCTCTATTGCCACGGTGACACCTCCATCACCATGGTGGCACCTCCATCACCATGGTGATGTCTCCGTTACCATGGCGATACCATCATGGTGACACCTCCATCACCATGGTGACACCTCCATCACCATGGTGACACCTCCATCACCATGGTGGCACCTTCGTCACCATGGTGATGTCTCCGTCACCATGGTGACACCTCCATCACCATGGTAGCACCTCCATCACCATGGTGGCACCTCCATCACTATGGTGATGTCTCCGTTACCATGGCGATACCATCATGGTGACACCTCCATCACTATAGTGACGCCTCCATCACTACATTGACTCCTCTATTGCCACGGTGACACCTCCATCACCATGGTGGCACCTCCATCACCATGGTGGCACCTCCATCACCATGGTGATGTCTCCGTTACCATGGCGATACCATCATGGTGACACCTCCATCACTATGGTGACACCTCCATCACCATGGTGACACCTCCATCACCATGGTGGCACCTTCGTCACCATTGTGATGTCTCCGTCACCATGGTGACACCTCCATCACCATGGTAGCACCTCCGTCACCATGGTGGCACCGCCGTCACTATGGTGATGTCTCCGTTACCATGGCGATACCATCATGGTGACACCTCCATCACCATGGTAGCACCTCCATCACCATGGTGGCACCTCCATCACTATGGTGATGTCTCCGTTACCATGGCGATACCATCATGGTGACACCTACATCACTACATTGACTCCTCTATTGCCACGGTGACACCTCCATCACCATGGTGGCACCTCCATCACCATGGTGATGTCTCCGTTACCATGGTGACACCATCATGGTGACACCATCATGGTGACACCATCATGGTGACACCTACATCAAGAAAAAAATACATTTGGCAGTAGAAGCCACTCCAGGGACTGATCCCTAACTTCTGCACACAGTTACCAGCTTACTATAGTGCAAGAATTGGGAAATAAATAACAAAAAAGGCACAATATCGTGACCGGAACAATACATACACAACCCGCACATATAAAAAGAGAGGAGCTTACGACGACGTTTCGGTCTTTGTAAATGGTCCAAGTCGGACCGAAACGTCGTCGTAAGCTCCTCTCCTTTTATATGTGCGGGTTGTGTGTGTATTGGGAAATACTAATCACGGAACGGGCGAGGATTGAACCTGCGGCAAGCGGGTCCTAAAACGTACAGCATCTCATGATGGGAGACACTATGAACATAAGAATGGAGGAACACTGCGGTAGGCCTACTGGCCCAAACGCAGCAAGTTCTTAACTTGTGGGTTAAACCCAGGGAAGAACAGGAAGAACATGGGTACAATTTAAGAACACTACGTCAACATCCGTGAACCAAGATTCTTCGACATACTTCCTGCAGATTTCAGAAATGTTTACGGAATGAAAGCAGAAGGTTTCAAGGAGAAGGTGGACAGCTCTCTTCAACAGATACGGGATCAGCCGGGTTGTGATGGTTATGTGGGCCTGCGGACTGCTAGCACTAACAGCCTGGCTGATTAGACGGTGAGCAGGAAAGCCTGGGCTCAGACCGGGCTGCGGGGGTTGAAAAGTTCTTGAAACTAGCGACAGGTAAAGCACAGGACTAACTGAATTGATGTCACCGTAATTTTTTGACCGGCTGAACCATTCTCCGGGTGTGTTTTAGATATGAATTATTCTCATTGAGTTTTACAGTGTAATTGTTTTTTAGGTATGTTTTACAAAGTAATTGTTCTCTAGGTGTGTTCTATAATGTAATTGTTCTCTTGGTGTTTACACATTGAATTTTCAGCTCGTTTAAGTTGCCGAGTTGTTCTTAGACTCGCGTTTATTCATGGATGAATCCCTATTTACCCCTGACAGACATCATGAGTCTTAAGTAACTTTTCCTGACACCATAACTAACTTGATGTCCTGACATTTTCCTGAATGCTGAGCTGCGATAAACAAAATAAAACTTTGAATATGGGAAGAAAAGAGAGTAACCATATTGCTATCCGAATTATATGTCCATTGAAAGAAAGACAAGTAATTCACCTCTCTGGACATAGCTCCTTAAAAAATTGTATTTTAATATTCTACTATTTTAATAATTATAATGTTTATTTTACTTTTTAATATCCAGACTGTAATATTTCGATACGTCTCGTACTCTCGTAACGTAGTTTAGGTGAGGGTGAAGTGTGACCAGAGACAGTACGTCTCGTACTCTCGTAACGTAGTTTAGGTGAGGGTGAAGTGTGACCAGAGACAGTACGTCTCGTACTCTCGTAACGTAGTTTAGGTGAGGGTGAAGTGTGACCAGAGACAGTACGTCTCGTACTCTCGTAACGTAGTTTAGGTGAGGGTGAAGTGTGACCAGAGACAGACAACGAGCACACGCAGGGTGACACAATAACACTCAAGCAGACACTCACAAAGTCCGTTGGTCGCAGAATTGTTCGTTATTGTTATAATTACGACAAAACAATCTTCTTCTTTCCACCAAAATTTCCATTACTAGCCACCCTCTCCCACCAATTAGTTTGTTAAATAAAGGGCTTACTGTACTGTACCCACTACTGTGTTAATATATTTTCCATAGACACATTAATCAACAACTCCTAACCCAAAGTGGTCGGCGCTCTGAAATTGATCGACCGCTCTCGGAGCGTGACCAGAAAACCCTCCTGTGTGACGGGTGTGTTAGGTCAACACAACTCTTGTTTTAATCTTGTAAACAATCAGACCGATCACGGTGGTCACACCATATGATTTATCCAATTTTCATAATATTAAAAGATCGATTTACCCTAAATGCTAACCCAATATAGTGTGTTTCCCTATCCTACCTCCTAGCCTTCCTTCCTAGTCCCATGGTCACTCATCAACCCTGGATATGTGGATCGAGGCTGACCCCCCTCTGCCCAGGGAGGGTTGGAAGCTCGATCCTCCTTCCGCCAATCGCAAAACGAACACACTCTCTGATTATACTCTCTTAGCTGTTGCAACTATTCTCTGTCCTCAAGAGAGAGACTCATCCAACACTCACTTCACCTAACTTTGAAAGCTTCGCGTCGCTAAACCCAAAGTTATCTGAGATGGGACCAACCACCTCCCATCAAGTCTGAGGGACTGATCACTTCAAAATTACTATATCTCTATCCATTGTTATATTCATCTGTATTCGACTGAAGAAACCTGTTATAAAAGCGAAACGTTTCTGCAGTAAAGATACTCAATTTTTTTAACACACTGGTCGTCTCCCACCAAGGTAGGGTGACCCGAAAAGAAGAAATATATTCACCATCACTTTCACCATCACTCACTCTATCACTTTCTCCAGAGACGCTCCAATATTATAGTTCAAATGCCTCTCCAGACTACGAATATCACCACCCCTCCTTCAGAGTGCAGGTGGTGATATTCTGTACTTCTCACCTCCAGGACTCAAGTCCGGCTAACCGGCTTCAATAAATCCCTTTACAAACGTTACCTTGCTTGCACTCCAATAGCAAATCAAGTCATAAAAACCACTTGCCTCCACTCCTATCTAGCATGCTCACACACACCTGCTGGATGTCCAAGCCCCTCTCATACAAAATCCTCCTCCCTCCAAACTTTTCTAGGGCGACCCCTACCCCGCCCTATCCAAGTGTTGTCAGTAAAAGACTTGTATGAACCGATCAAAGCATGTTAAAGGAAACGTTTCGCAACAACTGGCAACACCCAAGTGTTGCACACGTGTCTTAGTCATTCCTCTGAAGATGTGTGTGTAAACACATGAAAGCACTCACGTTTTATTTCCTATTTTCCCTGTGGTACTTTTCCACATTTGCAACCTCGCGTTTTATTGTGATTTCTTCCATCCATCGATCTGACGGCACTACATAATATTCATAATATAAACACGTTAGTAAAGAGTAGAAATGGACTGGACAATCTCCAGGTAGATCCAGTTACTGAGTGTTGGGCAGCAGCTGTTGTGGACAGACTGGGGAGTATAATCAAGCAGCACACGGCTCAGAGGTCATTCTCTATATAAAGTTTCAGTGGCTACCTGCCAGGTTAATTAACATGTCACTGGTCATGTCAGATAAGTGGATACTCTGGAATAAGAGTGAGCCGACGGTTAATAAAGATGATAAATGAAGCTGACGTGTTTGAATTCTCTCCAGACCACGACGTCAACATCGAGTTACGGAACCACGCCGTCAAGTTAGAGAACCATGTCGTCAAGTTAGGGAACCACGCCGTTAAGAGCAAGTTAGGGAACCACGACGTCAACAGCGAGTTACGGATCCACGACGTCAACAGCGAGTTACGGAACCACGCCGTCAACAGCGAGTTACGGAACCATGCCGTCAAGTTAGGGAACCATGTCGTCAAGTTAGGGAACCACGCCGTCAAAAGCAAGTTACGGAACCACGCCGTCAAGTTAGGGAATCACCCTGTCAAGAGCGAGTTAGGGAACCACGACGTCAAGAGCGAGTTACGGAACCACGACGTCAATAACGAGTTAAGGAACCACGACGGCAACAGCGAGTTACGGAACCACGACGTCAACAGCGAGTTACGGAACCACGACGTCAACAGCGAGTTAGGGAACCACGCCGTCAAGTTAGGGAACCACGCCGTCAAGAGCAAGTTACGGAACCACGCCGTCAAGTTAGGGAACCACGCCGTCAATAGCAAGTTACGGAACCACGCCGTCAAGAGCAAGGCACGAAACCACGCCGTCAAGTTACGGAACCACGCTTTCAAGACCAAGTTACGGAACCACGCCGTCAAGAGCGAGTTACGGAACCACGCCGTCAAGAGCGAGCTACGGAACCACGCCGTCAAGAGCGAGCTACGGAAAAACGCCGTCAAGAGCGAGTTACGGAACCACGCCTTCAAGAGGAATTCATAGAACCACACCACCAGAACCATCTAAACAACGCCCTCAAAACTACATCCAATTGATCACCCATGCGTCCTAATCCTGGCGTCAACATTATGGCGTCATCATCCTGGTGTCATCATCCTGGCGTCATCATTCTGGCGTCATCGTCCTGGCGTCATCATCCTGGCATCATCATCCTGGCGTCATCGTCGTGGCGTCATCGTCCAGGCGTCATCATCCTGGCGTCATCATCCCGACATCTTCCTCCTCCTGGCGTCATCATCCCGACATCTTCCTCCTCCTGGCGTCATCAACCTGGTTTCTCAAGGGCAACGCAAAAAACCAGGTCCTTACGGACCGTAATTTAAGGTACCGTCAAGGTATGCGACTTAAACACCTGCTACAAGTGTCACATAGCACCTGCTACAGGTGTCACATAATAATACTAACATACATCCACCTGACACGCACCAGCATACAAAAAAAACGCGAAATGTAAACAGTCTTCTGATTTATACACCAAAATACACATAAACATTCATACACTTGTACACCAAAATACACATAAACATTTATACAGTTGTACGATAAAATGCACATGTATATTCATACACTTCTATACTGAAATCAGTGATGCCGATCAAGGTAGTCTAGGAGACGGGGCCAGGAGCTGAGTCTCGACCCTTGCAAACACAACCCCGTCAGTAGAACCCAGTGGGTACACCATACACACACACAGACACACATGCGAAGAGGGGCCAGGAGCTATGAATCGAACCCTGCAACCATAACTAGGTGAGAACACTTCATTCATGACTCACGAAATCGTAATGACACGATTGTTTACGCGACGGTCTGGAGTTTTGAGACTCTGTGACCGCGGGTTCGAACCCCACCCGTGGTATGGTTTACTTCATTCATGTTCAGTTCCTCTTCCGTATACGCTAATATACAGCCTCCCCCACACACACACACAAGACACACACACACACACACACACAAGACACACACACACACACACAAGACACACACACAGTGTTTGTAAATAATTTCGCCGTTTTGCAGAACTATATATATATATATATATATATATATATATATATATATATATATATATATATATATATATATATATATATATATATATATCAATGCACCACGCAGAAACAAGAGGGTATATACAGAGAAAGATCGCAGTCAGCAGGACTAGATATTGCTACTGAGACGCCCAAGATTCCCGGCAGCGCTCTTATACACTCAGCCACGAATGCCACATAAGCTGGGCAGCCTGGTTCACAAGCCATGTTTCTTTCCCAGCCCGGGCATGCTGACTGCGATCTTTCTTTGTATATACCCGCTTGTTTCTGAGTGGTGTATTGATATAAAAATTGCTTGTGAGGTCAGAACATACAGGAGGAGACTGAAATAGCTTGAATCCATGCTTGAGGCTCACTGACGTGCCCGGGCTGGGAAAGAAACATGGCTTGTGAACCATGCTGCCCAGCTTATGTGGCATTCGTGGCTGAGTGGATAAGAGCGCTGCCTGGGAATCTTGGTCGTCTCAGTAGCAGTATCGAGTCCTGCTGACTGCGAACGAACCTTGCAACAAGGTTCGCAGTGCTTTACCGACCGTACCACACTGGACAATACCTTGGCGACCAGCTCACGCTAGACGTTGATCCAAGGTAACCAGCTATATATATATATATATATATATATATATATATATATATATATATATATATATATATATTTCGTTTGCACCTGTATCATCAAGCATGTGATAATTGTCTCACCTGTGTGCACTAATGAAGAGGATTCAAACGCACAGAGCACAATCAACAGAAACTAAATTCACTGGACGGGGTAGAGGTGCTCCTCTCGTTGCCTTACGTATGTATGTGCGTATATACTTGCATATACGTGTGTATAAGTAGGTTTATACGTTAAGAGTATATACGTATGTGTATAAACGTGGGTTTAATATTAAACTCGAGTCAATAAGCACCTCACATGATGACTTCAAATGTTTTTTTTTTGTTTATATATAACGAGATGCAAGAGAGCGATGTGAAGCAACTGTGATGCCAACACAGTGATGCAAGTGTTGCCAGCCTCTCATCTCGTTGTCTGGGGAAGGGGGGAAGGAGGGTGGTGGTGCGGGGTGGGGGAAACGTCGAGAGGAAACTGCGTAGTGGACAGGTACGCAGCAGGAAGCAGAGGACAGGCACTCTCTGTGTCCACACGTACGCGTTGATGAGGTTACATCATCACAGCAACATGGCTGGACATCATAACAACACAGCTGGTCATAACAACAACACAGCTGGTCAAAACAACAGCACAGCTGGTCATGACAACAAAGTTGAACTCTCACTGAGGTGAGTTCAGCGCCTTCCCCCAGGAGTTCTTAAAGGTGTATATACTAGGTTAGGCAGTGTAAAAAAAAAAAATCCCGAAATTTCCCGGGTAACATAATCGTAGGATTAGCATCTTAAAAATAGCATCCTAGGAGCAGAATTTTAGGAACAACGTCTTAGAAGCAGCATCCTAGGAGCAGAATCCTAAGAACAGCATCTTAGAAGCAGCATCCTAGGAGAAGAATCCTAAGAACAGCATCTTATATGCAGCATCCTAGGAGCAGAATCCTAGCAGTGAAGCATCGGAAGTAAACTATCCTAGCAACTTCTCTGCAAGAAGAGTGTTTCTTAGACTGTTAGTGACTCCTTCACTCCCCACGCTAAATGCCCCAAAGTGATCATCTTGCACAACGGGATGCAGAAGGTGAGACGAGTTTGTAAGTGGGAGAGGCAGCGAGTGCGTGTCCTGGCCCCCAACAGGGATCGTAGCACCCGGGGGAGGGGGTGGAGCACTTTGGCCCTCCCCGACAGGTAGCGTGGACCCCCACAGGTAGCGTGGGAGCCAGCCAGCCTGGCCGCTACCTCCGCTCCTGGGCTATTGATTCCATTCTATTTCCATGACAATTGTTTTAAACGCGTGACCGCTCTACTGGCCCCCGCCCCGCGGTCAAGCCACGCCCCGCCTCCCCCATGATGCTACCCCCATAAACCCTCCCATCGCACACACTCTCCTCGCCTCCTCACCCCCACATACCTCGCTTGCTCACCCTTCAATACTTATATAGAGTGTATTACACCCAAGAGTGGGGGGAAGTGTGTGAAGGTTCACCTGAGGTGATAGTTCTGCCAGAGGGAGATAGGGAGTGTGTATGTGTGTGTGTGTATGAGAAAGAGAGGGAGAGAGAGAGAGAGAGAGAGAGACGTGTGGCAAAATCCAGGTGGTTCTGGTGTACCGATGCTGGCCCTGGCCTTACAATTACTGCTGCTGAAGTTATTCCCATCGTCCACCTCGCTGATTGTCGACACAGTCACTGCAGAGACGACGTGTTTGTACCTCCTCTCTCTCTCTCTCTCTCTCTCTCTCTCTCTCTCTCTCTCTCTCTCTCTCTCTCTCTCTCTTACTCTCTCCTCCATCACACTCCCTTACTCAACCGTCACTCCCCCCACCAGCTTCCAGCCTTCCTCCACTAACCCTCCAAAGCCGATATCCTCTCAACCCCCATCACCCCCAATCAAACCTCTCTACCCAGATATTATCTCTCTCTCTCTCTCTCTTTCTCTCTCTCTTCTCCAGAATGCATGTCTTCCCTGCATACCATCCATGGTGGATATAATCAAGCAAGTTTTCTATGCCTAAAGCTGTGTAGGGATCCTGCTTCTGCCACTTTGCTGTCAAAGTTTTCTGATGGGCAACGGAGAACAATATGATGTACAATGAAGACAAATTCCAACTACTCCGTTATGGAAAACTGGTGGAAATAATAACACTATTTGAGTATACTACAAACTCCAATCACACAATAGCGCGGAAAAGTAATGTGAAGAACCTGGGAGTGGTAATGTCTGAAGATCTCACTTTCAAGGACCACAACAATGTCACTATCACATCTGCGAGGAAACTGATAGGATGGATAATGAGAACATTCAAGACAAGAGATGCTAAGCCAATGATGATCCTTTTTAAATCACTTGTTCTCTCTAGGCTGGAATACTGCTGTACATTAACATCCCCATTCAAGGCAGGTGAAATTGCAGATCTAGAGAATGTACAGAGACCCTTTACTGCACGTATAAGTTCCATGAAACACCTTAACTACTGGGAACGCCTGGAAGCACTTTACTTATACTCACTGAAGCGCAGGCGAGAGAGATACATCATAATCTACACCTGGAAGATCCTGGAGGGACTGGTCCCCAATCTGCACACAAAAATCACTCCCTACGAAAGCAAAAGACTTGGAAGGCGATGCAACATACCCCCAGTGAAAAGTAGGGGCGCCATTAGTATGCTAAGAGAAAACACAATAAGTGTCCGGGGCCCAAGACTGTTCAACAGCCTCCTACTAGCCATAAGGGAAATTACCAATAGACCCCTGGTTGTCTTCAAGAGGGAGCTGGACAGATACCTAAAGTCAGTGCTGGGCTGTGATTCGTACGTTGGACTACGTGGGGCCAGCAGTAACAGCCTCGTTGATCAGGCCCTGATCTACCAGGATCATGGTCATGGTCCGGGTCGAGGGGGCGTTGATCCCCGGAATACCCTCCAGGTAGACTCCAGGAAGGTCGTTCCACTTCCTGACTACTACGAGAGTGTAGAAGTATCTTCTAATATCCTTGTGACTCATCTGTGTTTTTAACTTCCATCCTCGTGTAAAAGTTTTCAACATCTTAAAACAGCCTACCTGTGTCTTACCTCAATGCTCTTCTCGTTGAGTTTGATTTGCAATCATTGTGTCGCCAGCTTGTACTCTGTTTCTCGTTTCTCCTTTGCACTTCTGCAGTGTGCATAACCTTGAACTTACTGGGGTTAAATTTCAATATACACTGTGTCCAATCAATGTTGCATTTTTTCCAGGACCGTTGGAAGGCTTACCTTGTCCTCTTCTTTTTATATTTTCTTCATTTGTTTCTCATTATTTGAGAATAGGGATACATTATTCTCTATTTTTTCTGGCATGTCGTTCACGTACATTGGAAATAATGGAGGTCCCAGTACTGATCTTTGTGGAACCTCACTTGCTCATTCTGACGATGCTTGAGAGATAATTGTTCTTGGTTTCCTTTCTGTTTGATATTCCTTCATCCACTGTTGTATCTTCTCTGTTACCTTATCTAGTTTTTGTCCCAAGCTCTTGTGTGGAACTTTGTCAAAAGTCTTTCTTACAGTCCAAGAATATGCAGTCCACCCAACCATCTCTCTTGCCTCACTTCTGTTGCCTTGTTATAAGACTCAAGTAGATTTACGAGCCAAGATTTACTTGTTCTAAAACTTTGCTGATTACTGTTTACTACTAACACCTGCTCATTTCCAGGTGATTCACCACCCTTCTTTTGGTTATCCTCTAAATAACCTTACATTCTATGCATATCAATGGCACTGGGCTGTAGTTTAATGCTACATTTTTGTCTCCTTTCTTAAATATTGGGACTACATTTGCGGTTTTCTGTAACTCTGGTAGTTGCCATTTTTCCATTGACTTGCTAAATATTGTAGCCAGTGGTTCACAGAGAGTTGCCTCTTCCTCTTTCAGGACCCCAACAGAAAAAAATATTATCTGGGCCCATTACCTCTGGGGTATCTAGCTCACTGATAAATGTCTTCACCTCTTCTGTTGTATGTACAGTCTTGTTACCTGATCCTTTACTGTGTCTTCCTTCTGGTGAGACTGTAAACAAACTTTGATTCAGATTTGGTTTTCGATGCTGTGTTATTCTCTCTTCATGCCAGTGAGTGTTCGCTTCTGTCTCTCCTGCTGACCACCACCAGCGTCGCTACCACCACCACCACCAGCGTCGCTACCACCACCACCAGCGTCGCTACCACCACCACCACCAGCGTCGCTACCACCACCACCAGCGTCGCTACCACCACCACCACCAGCGTCGCTACCACCACCACCAGCGTCGCTACCACCACCACCAGCGTCGCTACCACCACCACCACCAGCATCGCTACCACCAGCATCGCTACCACCACCACCAGCGTCGCTACCACCACCACCAGCGTCGCTACCACCACCACCAGCGTCGCTACCACCACCACCACCCCCACCGCCACCTCCACCGCCACCTCCACCACCAATGTATCTAAAGCAGGTGACGGAGCTCTCCAGAACACAATCTTATGGCATTACCTCACTACAAACTCATCCAGCATCTCTTACATACTAACGCCAGCATCACTCCCTCATCTCTCCCTCCCTCCCTCATCTCTCCCTCCCTCCCTCATCTCTCCCTCCCTCCCTCATCTCTCCCCTCACACAATCTCATTTTCCCGCCTTTTATAAGAAAAACATTGTCTATTAAAGTAATTGTTTTTATTTTGGGGAGAAACAGCGTGAAATTGAAAGTTTTTTCCATAAATGATTTACGGAAGAGGGAAGGCCACATTGTTATTGAAGGGCAACAAGAATGGAAAGAAGAATATGTTGGATAAAAATGGGTAGTAAGAATGTGAGAGAATAATGGAGGGAAAGATTCGCGGGAAAAAAATGGCAGGAAATATGAGTGGGCATAAAATACAGGATGAATGTTGGTGAAAAAAAATTGGTGGAATGAATGAGATGAATGGGTGAAGTGGATGGAGTGAGTGGAATGAACCTGTAGAATGCGTGGATGGTATGAACAAATTGACTTTTAAGATGATTCCTTTTACGGCAGTGATGTACACGAAAATCCCCCCCCCCCCTTGTGTGTGTGTGTATGTGCGTGTACACCGTGCGTTATATTGCACACAGTGCAACGCTCTTGTGTTCGTGTACAAGGAGTGAGGTTAGTTTGTTACAGCGACTGTCTGACAGTGACCCACTCACAACTGGGTTGAGACATGTCTCTCAGGGGACTCAACGGTCTTGTTAGCAATTATACTGTTAAACTGTCTGAGGTGTCGCTTCATAACACGCATGAACCATTTCTGAGTTCTGATAAATGTATAACATAGAACCACTACATGCGCAAATAACCCGCACATGCGAGACACTTATGACGACGTTTCGGTCCCACTTGTACCATTAGCTAGTTTCTCACTAACACACCAAGGTAACGCTCCCTTACCTTCGTGTGTTAGTGTGGCTAGTTAATGATCTAAGTCGGACCGAAACGTGGCGTTAAGCTCCTCTCTACTACGTGCGGGTTATTTTTGTTCATTAACTACCATACGGTGTGTGGCTAACTTATTTATTAAACGAAACAAGTTAAAAATAATTTTTCCTTTACAAACTGTTGGACACTGATACCTATCATATTTGTATTGTATAAATTGTAACCGTGGGCTACAATTTATACAATTTATACAGACTGTCCACACTAGGGGACAACCTGTCTGAATGCCTTCCACAACTTAGTGTTGTCTCACCTCCTGTACTCTCAACATCCCACACCGTGTACAGATTTTGATTACAATAATCTAAATAGATTAAAATATTGTAAAGAATCTATGTTAGTAGTTAATTCACTGTATTCAATTATGGCTCATATATTAGTTTTTCAATTTATTAATAAATTTTATAGATATTTTCATGAGAGTTCATCGAACATTTTTGACTTTTTGTTATATATATACATATATATATATATATATATATATATATATATATATATATATATATATATATATATATATATATATATGTCGTGCCGAATAGGTAAAACTGGACAATTACCAAGAACTCATTTAAAATTAAGTCCTTTCTAAAAAAAAATCTTATACGTTTAAAGACTTTTTTTTCATTTATATTAATGTAAAAATTAATAATTTTGTACCAAAAGAACCTTAGAAAACTTACCTAACCTTATTATAACAAGCGCAATTTAATTTGGCCTAATCCACCAAAATATATTTTAGATAAGTTTACAATAATTTAATAATAAACAAACACAATGAAATATATTTTTTTCGTTAGGTTCAGAATGATTTTTGCAAAATTATTGTATACACAAATTTTCGCTTGCCTTATTCGGCAAGAAGAGAGTTGCTATTTAAGCCAAAATCGCAAGTTTTACCTATTCGGCACGACATTATATATATATATATATATATATATATATATATATATATATATATATATATATATTATATAGTATATATCAACATAGTAAGCCTCAAGCACCATGTATAAGGTCAGCTATTTGAGAGTCCGTTGTTCTTTTCTTCTCACTCAGGTCCGCGTCAGGAAACACTTGTCCTGTTTCCTGACAAGCCTTACCTAACCTCTCTCCATCCCCTAGCAGCACAGTTTTCAGGTTCGGGGATAATGCTTTATTCCCAGTGCATGACCAAGTCCGTCTGTACCTTTAGGGAGTGAAGACTTCGCCTCCAGTTTTTCTGAATGGTAGGTGAAGAAAAAGAGCTTCATGGCCTTTGCATCTTCTGTACAAAACTGACGGTGATGAGGACCCTCGGAAACAAGTGAAAGTGTGCCTGATAAATCAGTCACCGGCTTTCCGACCAAAGGCTTCAGGTTCCTCCTCACCTGCACAATGCTTTCTACACATTCAGGAGAATGAGGACTCTCAGGCATGAAGAAAATGGTATATAATACCGATAAGTTGAACAGTAAGACACATGTGGAACAGTTGGGTATCTTTATTGCTGATCGAAACGTTTCGTCTACGCAATACGCAGTAGTCTTCCTCAGTCAAATACAGAGGAGAATAACTTAGAGGCAGCAGGCATAGTGATGAAGTAACGATGATGTAATCAGTCCATCAGCCTTCAAGAAATAGCTTTTGAGGTTGTCAGTCCCTCTGCCTGGGAGAAGTGTTCACCTCCATAGTCAGGAACAATGTTCCAGAAAATGTTTCTTGATAATGTGAGGAATCACAAAAGCGCTTGGAATTTCACTATTTTCTCCAAACACACACACACACACACACACATATATATATATATATATATATATATATATATATATATATATATATATATATATATATATATATATATATATATATATATCGTGCCGAATAAGTAAAACTGGTCAATAGCAAGAACTCATTCAAAATTTAATCCTTTCTAAAATTTTCTCTTATACGTTTAAAGCTATATTTTTTTAATTTATGTTATTGTAAAAATTAATAATTTTGTACTAAAAGACCCTTAGAAAACTTACCTAACCTTATTATAACAAGCGCAATTTAATTTAGCCTAATCCGACCAAATATATTTTAGATAAGTTTACAATAATTTAATAATAAACAAACACAATGAAATATATTGTTTTTCGTTAGTTTCAAAATGATTTTTGCGAAATTATTGCATACACAAATTTTTCGCTTGCCTTATTCGGCAAGAAGAGCGTTGCTATTTAAGTAAAAATTGCAAGTTTTACCTATTCGGCACGACATATATATAATGAATGTGTGTACTCACCTAGTTGTGGTTTCAGGGGTCGAGACATAGCTCCTGGCTATGTGTGTGTGTGTAAACTCCTGATACCTTTCATTCCCTGCTCTAGTCTCTAGCTGAGCTCGTCTTCCACACACTATCTACCAACACATTATGAATCGAACGAAAAAAATAGTCACGATTTTATTTATTTAACGACGTTGAAGGAACTGAGCGTCTAACTGTTGATAGTTCCGAGGGTCACCGCCCTCGTGGGCTGCACCTTGACCACGTGGCTGATATTCTGATCAGGCAGGCTATACGTGCTAGCAGCACGCAGCCGAACGTAAACAACAAATTCCGGCTGATCAGGAACCGTCTGGAGGGAACTTTTCGAATTACGTCTTGATGAGAGTTTCACTGTGTGGCCAGACTTGATGTATACCCACACCGTCATTTCTATCTCTTTAACGGTAATTTTATATAGTTTACCCAATCTTCCTCCCTTGATGCTCGGTCCCCCTTCCAAGGAGGTTCCGATCCCCTTCCAAGGGGGTTCCAATCCCCTTCCAAGGCGGTTCCGATCCCCTTCCAAGGCGGTTCCGATCCCCTTCCAAGGCGGTTCCGATCCCCTTCCAAGGCGGTTCCGATCCCCTTCCAAGGCGGTTCCGATCCCCTTCCAAGGCGGTTCCGATCCTCTTCCAAGGAAGTTCAGATCCCCTTCCAAGGTGGTTCCGATCCCCCTTCCAAGGCGGTTCCGATCCCATTAAAAGGCACTTCTGATTCCCCTTCCAAGGTGATTCCGATCCCCTTCCAAGGCGGTTCTAATCCTCTTCCAAGGCGGTTCCGATCCACACTATACGCTCGTACGCTCGTGGGAGTTGATGTCAAAATAATATGAGACATAACTCACAAAGTGAGAATCAGCAAAATGAGAACGAACAAAGTTTGACTTTTCCCGGCGAAACAATTTCACTCTGGGTGTTGATTGACCAACGTTAATTTCCTGAGTGTTAAGTAATGACATATGTTTAATTCATTTGCAAAGGTTGGCTTCAAAACTCACTTCTTTAACAACTGCGCAATAATGCTAATTATAAAATATCGCCAGGACGTAGACAGTGTGTTTAAAAGGGGTTTAAATTTATTCTTTATTCATTTATTATAACGAGTAATGGATTGATCTTTTCATGAGAGGTATTTATTCAAATATGAGTTATAGGATATTTGTTTTCTGTTTTCACAGAATGTGAATACAGAGTTCTTTACATTATTTTTTTTCTGTCACACACGCACACACACAGACGTACACAGACAAGCACGCACGCGTGAAACAAAACACACACACACACACACACACACCTAATTGAAGCGTAACAGTGAAGGATGAGACATACGAATGGGAGAGAGTGTATAGTGAGGTTCCGCAAGCATCAGTGTTAGGACCACTTCTGAACTGAGATTGAGATTGAGTCCTATGTGACACTGTTTGCTCACGATGTAAAACTAATGAGAATAATGAGAACAGGAGAGGACAGTGATAAAACTTCAGAGGGATCTCAGCAGAACTCAAGATCAACCCAAATGCAATGTCATGCGTTTTGGGAAAGAAGAGGGCAGACCGGACGCATGAGAGGAGAAAAGCTGCAAATATCAAGGAGTGAAAAGGACGTAGGGATGGAGTACAAAACCTATCTTATCGCCAGAAATGCACATTAACCATATAACGGCAGCGGCATATAAAAACTTCAGAACAGCATTCAGAAATTTTAAGAAAGAATCCTTCAGAACCTTACACACAACATATGTTAGGCCAGTCATTGAGTATGCTGCCCCAGCATGGAGCCCACACCTTTTCAAGCTTGTAAAGAAACTGGAGATGTTCTAAAAGTTTGCAACCAGGATAATACCAGACCTGAGAGGAATGCATTATGAGGAGAGGGTGAAAAAACCGAGGCTGATGACCTTATAGGAGACAAAGACAAGGGAAGACATAACTACTACATATAAATCTGAAGAGGAATTGATATGGTTGATAGGGACAGACTATTTGAATTAAGAGGATTAGGATCAAGGGGACACAAGTGGAAGCTGAAGCCATAGATGAGCCATAGGGATGTAAGGAAGTATTTCTTTAGCCTCAGGGTGGTTGAAAAGTAGAATGACTTGCATGAGGCAGTGATGGAGAAAAACTCAATACATCGAGACCTGGTCTCAGACCGGGCCACAGGGGCGTTGACCCCCGAAAACCTCTCCAGGTAAACTCCAGATAAAACACAGCTTCAAGAGTAGATATGGTAAGGCTCAAGCCGCTAGAAATTAGTGATGCCGATCAAGGTGGTCTAGGAGCAGGGCCCGGAGCTAAGTATCGACCCCTGCAAACACAAATCGGCAAGTACACGCTACATGTATGTACATGTATCAGTTCTATGTAAGGTCAAATCTTGCACTTTCCTGTTTCTCTTCAAATATAATTCCTGCAAGTCCCCTAAACGCAAAATCGACGCCAATATGTAATGAGGCGGTCTTCCAGGCAATTTAATTATTCGTTTTTTTTAATGAATTAATATTGGCAGAGTATTAATTATTTATCGGTGCTAATTGAGGAGGGTTCGTTAGGTATGCCACTGTGGGATCTTCATTAGTGGGTTATATTATCAGGTGATAGTGTCACCTCTACTCTAACGTTTGTCTTCCTCTTTCTTCCTCTCCTCTGTTTTCTCAGTCTTTCACTCTCCCTCTCTGTATTGTTGAAAATAGTGTGAAATACCGACAGGCTGAGGGACTGATCACCTCAAATGCTTTTTCTCCAAGGTTGATGGACTGATGACATCATCTTTATTTCACTGCTACACTTGCTCACTCTGTATTTGACTGAAGAAGCCCACTGTGTAGGCGAAACGTTCCATCAACAAAGATACCTAACCGCTGCACACGTGTCTTAATCTTCAACTCTCCCCTTTCTCCATCTCTCTCTCCCTGTCCCTTCTCTCTCTCTCCCCTCTCTCTCTCTCTCTTCCTCTCTCTTTCTACCTCTTTGAGGATGCCTGACGAGACTGACAGTATGATTACCTGTTTGTAGATACAGTAGCAGAGTTATGATCGTGATGGCCCACCTCCAGTGTTTGTAGTTGCAGGAGCAAGGTTATGCTCATGCCGTCCCGTCTTAAACGTTTGTAGTTACAGGAGTAATTCTCGCTGTGTCCCATCTTCAGTGCTTCTTGAAGCAGGAGTCGTCATGATCGTGGTGTCCCGTCTATATGTGTAGTTACAGCAGTTGTACTCGTTCTTTAACTTCTCGTATAATACTCTTCTTAAAGTTTCCAACTGTAGCAGCACTTGCTATGTCTTGCATGCAACCCAAGATGTGGAAAATGTGCGTACTCAAGCTCATATCCCCAACTGATTAGTTAATAAAATAATCTGAACTTCGTTCATGTGAACACGGAGCATAATCTTAACTCTGTATGTGTAAACACTTGACATGGTATCAGAGGGAGGGGAAGGGTTAAGCTTTATTATCACCTTCAGGAAGGCTTAAATCATAATTGAAATACCAAAATTATTGGAGAATATTACATCAGATCGTTGCCTTCGGGAGCGACATTAATTAGCAGAGATTGGTTATTATTGAACCCGCTGGCTGTCGGAAGAGAAGCAGGCGGCAGCGCTCATTACAACTCAAAACATCAGGGGACTGGAGACTCGTGCTCATGTACATTCGTACAGCATAATGATTTCAACGAGATAAAGTTAGTTGATCAAATGAAAATGCTGGCCCACAGATGGCTCCAACTTCATCCTGTTCCCTACTTGTATGTTTCATAACAATAAAAAGGCTTTCAAATGAACTGATGTAGGTAACAGTTCTTAGCTTGTCAATAAAGTTAGGAATCCTTAAGTTGTCAATAACTTGTCAATAAAGTTAGGGATCCCTTACCAAGTGCGCCACCACTTGGATACCCTCCTTCCCTTCCTCAACAAAATACTGGATGACTGAACTACCAGAAAACCAAAGGCACTCAGTGGAAACCTTTGCATTATACCAGAGAGGAGGAGGTGTTGATTCACCGGGAAATCTCCCGGCCCGGGTCTTTACCAGATGGCGACCCGGCTCCGGCTCCCTGGCGTGGGAGTAGCAGAGACCTAAGTCTCCCATGGGAGGGGGTACCCCTCAGCGGCGGGACCAACTGGTCCCAGGCCTAGCCATATTCGCCCACAAGCACGAGGCAGGTAGGTAGATAGATGCTAGGCCACTCTGGTCTGCCACCTTCCCCGCCCCAAGGAGGCTGACAGGAAGGGCAGGCTTGCGAGCCGCAGATGGTAACAAGCTCCAGCCTTGGCACCTACCCTGCCCTAGAAGGGCTGGGCATGGTGATCGACCGCCATACCAGAGAGATTCCACTGTGGCGTCACCGCTCTGCGTGTTTGTTTATGACTGTGCTAGCTAGTACAATGGTTATTCTATAATCTACTTAGTTATTCCCCTGTGTTGTGATCAGTTCGCTTATAAGTGGCGTGAAAACCCACAATAGGTAGGAAATATATATTAGACCTTTTCACTTTTGTTTTATTAACACATCGGCCGTATCCCACCGAGGCAGAGCGACCCCAAAAAGAAGAAATACTTTCAACATCATATTTTAAAAATATTTTTGTTTATAGACTGAGCTAAAATTAGTAATTACTAACCTTGGCCTGGTCATGAACTGGGTCTCGGGGCCCTTGACCCCCGGAACACCCTCCAGGTAACAGATTTCTTCATTTTATCGTTATTTACAGGTAAGCAGTGAACACTCTGTAGAAGGGTGTGCTCCCAGACTCGAGCTCTAGGGACAAATACCCTAGGTGGTAGTCAGTTGGGAAGCTAAAAGAGACAGACTCTTTACCCAGAGTTCATTTCTAGTTGGTGCGCGAGTGACGGTGGTCTGTTGATCTTTACCTGGAGAGAGAGTATACCTGGAGAGGGTTCCAGGGGTCAACGCCCCTGCGGCCGGTCTGTGACCAAGATAAGATTTTGTTCGGATTTTTAACCCGGAGGGTTAGCCACTCAGGATAACCCAAGAAAGTCTGCATCATCGATGACTGTCTGTCTTATTTCCATTGGGGTCATTCTGTCTGGTCCCACAGGATGCAACCATACCAGTCAACTAACCCAGGTTCCTACTTACTGTTAGGTGAACGGGGACAGCAGGTGTAAGGAAACATGACCAGTGTTTCCACCCGGCCGGAGATCGAACCACGGACACTCAGGTGTAAGGCACTGACATTTATTATCTGAAAAAAGAATATACAAAGGAATTTGTATGGGTATAATTGTCAAGTTAGGCTGCGAAGCAGTAACTATCTTATTATACCAAAGAAGTTATCACAGGTTTCAACACAAGCTGTCTCCAAGATAAGATAAGTTACACTCAAGTAATCTTGGTTTTCCACACACTGTTATAAATTTCTGTAACTTCTGAAATGAACACATAATTGTTATAGTCCTAAATTCGTGGTAAGTTATGTAGATTTGACCAGAGTTAAACAGTGTTATTTGTCATTATTTTTAGGGTTCTAGTTGTGATGAATTATTTTCTAGTATAAATTCATTTTTTAAAGTTTATTATTTGTGGCATTCTTATAAATCCAGGTTATTAACTCAAAAATATCATTATGACTATTTGGTAACTGACTCGGTTCTTATGGATGGTTATCATCCTCCCTTCCCGAGCCCGGATAGCTCAGTCGGTAGAGCATTAGGCTTTTAACCTAAGGGTCCAGGGTTCGAGTCCCTGTTCGGGCGATTCATTTTTCTTATATATATATATATATATATATATATATATATATATATATATATATATATATATATATATATATATATATATATATATATATATATATATATATCAGGGCAGAGGACAAAGTAAGCAGTATTATACACACCAAGCCAGGTCTCATAACTCTGGCGCCCAGAGAATTAGAAGTTTGCTCCAGAAACCGGTGATTAATTTTTCATCTCTCGTCGTATGTTTTGTGTGTGTGTGTTTGTGTGTGTGTGTGTGTGTGTGTGTGTGTGTACGCTTGTCTTTGGCTTGCATGCATATTCATATTATGAGAGTAAACCAACTTTCATTTCAGTTCAAACACAGGGTGGCTCCCTCAGTCGGCAGGGAAAAGAACCATAACGGGAAAATACAGGTGTTGGAGGCCCCAGCAACTGTCGCTAACACCTGACACTACCTGTAACACCTGACACAACACAACTGACAACATTTGACAAAATACCTGACAACGCCTGCCACGACGCTTATTATAACACTTAACACCTGACACAAACGTTGCTTTATGAACTGTGATCCAAGTACGTTCTGAAGCGCACAACTTCATATATATATATATATATATATATATATATATATATATATATATATATATATATAAACTATTTCTGCCCAATAACCATTAAGTGAAAACTGCAATGTCAGGTAATACGGTTTCTAGGAAAAAAAACTATTAGCGAGCCCTTTAAAAAACGGCTCTCGGGAACACGGGATAGAGAGCCTTTGAAAACAAAAGGCGCTAGAGGTAGCAGTTCGGAGAGAGGTGCTGGGATGCTGGGAGACTGGAGAGTTGTGTTTACCTCACCTCACTGTGTGCTGGGTAAGATGTGTCTTGCGATAATAGTTATCTGTGTGTACTTTAAAGGCTGTTCGTGGGTTCATCCATGTGCATTAAAGGCTTCCCTGTATGTTGTGGATGATTCTTTCCACGTGGTTGCTCTGACATGCTACTCAACATATATATGTTGGACATTAATTATGAAATAAAGATTTGTATTTGTACTCTAACAAAACTACAAGAAATTTGGCAACCAAGGCATAAAAAACATAAGAGAGAGAGAGAGAGAGAGAGAGAGAGAGAGGCATGACATAAAAAGTTACAGAAATCAAAGTGATAGAAAAAATAGAAGGTGATTTGTTGTGAAGTGTTGTTGCTTCCCCGGTGTTAAGGTGCTGCCGTCAAGGTGTTGCTGTTGCAATGGTGTTAAGGTGTTGCTGGTACGGTGTTAATTAAGGGGTTGTTTCTGTACGAGGCACAAGTGCGCTCTCACCTTGAGTATGCACCACTTTCTTGGACTGCCTTCTTCCTGTTTCATCTACGACTTCTTGACAGAATAACCATGCAAGGTGACTTATCTCTCGCCTGGTCCCGGCCTGGATGGATCTGTGGGTGACCTTACTGTTACGTACGTACAAGGTCAGTGTTGTCATGGTACTACACTTGACTCCACTTCGTGGACAGCGAGAAGTGGGCTTCTGTACCACAAGACGGGCAGCAAACAACAACTACAGTCTGGCTGTACCCTACTCCAGAAGATCGCTTCATCTAAGATCATCCATTCTTAGAATGACTCGAGTCTTGAACATGTTAGTACAGCATAATGACATCGCATAATGAAACCGTTAGCCCCCAGATGGCTCTAACTTCATCCTAATTAGTCTCGTAACATTAAAAAGGTTTTCAAATGAGCTGATTCAGGCAGCAGCTCTTGGCTTGTAACTAAAGATAGGAACTCTTATTCTCACTCTGTGAAAATCCTTGTATAAAGAGGAAGAGAAAAAAGATAAAAGGAGAAAGAAAAAGGAAAAAAGATAAAAAAAGAGAGAGAAAAAAGTAAGAAAAAAGAGAGGAAAAAGAGAGAAAGTAACCTGACGCATAAAAGCTGGCACTGGGCCGGACTGATTGGGATTTAGAGTTGTCTCTCTACTTTGCAGTACCGTCACCCACCACCACCCACCACTCATCCTCCTTCCCCCCCGCCACCCACTGCCATTCTCCACCGCCATCTGCCACTGCCACCCCCACTCGCCGCCAGCCTTTCCGCTGCCGCCACCACCTGCCGCCACTACCTGCCGTCACCACCTGCCACCACCTGTTGCTAGCCAGTGACTCCCTCGTCCCACCGTCCTTATAATAACACCATTTGTTTTCTAGCGAGCTTCAGTACATGTATTTCTGCACGTTCTACGATGCGCCTTCCCATCAGTCCTCTATTGCAACGTCAACTCTTTTCGCATGAGACACTTGTGCAACATTTGGGTATCTTTATTCCGCCAGCCAGTGACTTCTTCAGTCCAATACAGAGAAGTATGGTGGAAGATGAGGAGGAGTTTGAGGTAATTAGTCCCTCCCGATGTGTTCAGTCTATCGGTCTTGATAAAAGTACAGCATATGAGGTTAGGTTAGGTAAGGTTTGTCAGGAAACAGCACAAGTGTTTCCTGACGCGGGTCTTTGTCATATGATGACCCACAGCTGGAGCCTTTGGTCGTCTGACCGAGGCCTTCCGCTGGCTTGCCGGTTCACTCCTTTAAAAATTATAGTTATGATTATAACCGTTACAGCATATGGGGGAAGAAAGAGCTTATATACTGCAGACAGGTGAGGTGAGGCAGTGGTAGGCGGCGTCACCAGTGGAAAAATCCACTACTGTAAGGTCATGTCTATAGGCCTAGGCAAGTTTTGAAGAAGTCCCAGCATGAAGAAAAAAAATACTTAGAATGTTGCTCAAGTGTCTCATTTATCATCAGCTATCTTGTTAGCTAAGGTTAAGTTAGGTTAGGCTAGTTTAAGTTTGCTTATTTTAGGAAAGTTAAAGTTAATTTAGGATAATTTGAGTTATGTTAAGTTACAATTTAAGTGGGTTATGTAAATTTAAGTTAGAATGGGTTACGTTAAGTTAGATGATTTTAGGTCGTATTAGCTTAGGTTATGTTAGGCTATTTTAGACTAATTTAGTTCAGGTTAGCTAAGGTTAGGTTACGTTAAGTGCAGTTAAGCCAGACTAGTCCACTTAAATTAGGTTAATGTTAACGAGCCACAGTTAAGAGGAAAACTGATAGAACATGGAGGAGGATAACTGACAGTAACACAGCTGGACCTGAGGAACGTTGAAAAACACACGTTCTAGCAGGACGTCAGTACCTGGCAACACAGCGTCACCACTAACCACGTACTAATATATATTATATATATATATATATATATATATATATATATATATATATATATATATATATATATATATATGATGGGGTCCACCTCTGGTGTAAATTGTGGGACCCATTGCCTCGGAGAAGTGGATAAAAAGGCTTCAAGGAAGAATATTTAGATTTCTTTCTGAAGCCATTTGAATATTCCACTTCCCCTACCACCCCTTCTTTTTTATACAAATTTTATTTCAAGACAAAATACATTGACAAGAATACAATAGGGAGTAAAACAACATAGATAACAACTCAGAGCTACATGTCAAATACTTCGTCCAGCTCCCCGGCAGTGGGCCGCGTGCCTAGAACGCTGCAGGCATTTCAACTCTGGATCGCCACACTGAGTCTCTGAAAGAGGAAGCTGGTCGCCCTGTGGTCCCTGGTTTCTATGATGACTTTCTCACCCAGCTCTTTAAGAAACTTTAGAGCACACTTGCCCCACGCTCCAAGGGTCTCCGACCCTATATATATATATATATATAAAATATATATATATATATATATATATATATATATATATATATATATATATATATATATATATATATATATATATAATTATGAAAAAAGCGAACAAGCGATGTAAGATGCAAAACAGCCACGGGGGAGTTGAAAGATAGCTCTAGGCTTTTCGTGTTGCAATCAACACATCATCAGGAGCTTGCAATGTTACAGGAAAGAGAATACAATCCGAAAATATATATATAGTCATTACTGTTCATGTTTAATATACAAAAAATGGAAAAAAAGAATAAACAGAAAGAGAAGACATAAAAAGTAATTAGTAAAAAACACAGAAAGAAGAATTGAAAAGGAACTAGAAAAATAGAAAAAGTGACAATAAACAGAAAATACAGAGACTAAGAAGAGGTGAAGAAACAATTGAAAAGAATGTAAGTAAAAAGAGAGAAGGAGGAAGAAATCAAGAATAATAGATAGAAACAACTGAGTAAAAGATGAACAAACACAGAGAAAGTAAAACAAAATATGTTAATAAAAAAATGAGCAAGTAAAAAAAAAAAGACAGGAAGGAAGTTGAGCATAATTTCGGGAAGAAGCCGAGGAGAAAGTTGAAGGGAAAGCCGAAAGCAAACTTGTGTGGCAAAATTAAAAACTTGAAGGCTAGGGAGGGAAGGGAGCGAGGGATCAGGGAGGGAGGGATCAGGGAGGAAGGAAGGGAAGGATCAGGGAGAGAGAGAAAGCTCACGTAGGGAGAGGAGGATCAGGGAGAGAGGGACAGATCAGGGAGGAAGGGAGGGAAGGAAAGATCAGGGAGGAAGGCAAAGATCAAAGAGGGAGGGAAAGAAGGCAGGAAAGCAGGCGGAAAGAAAAGAGGGAGGAAAGGAAAGGAGAAAAAAAGAGGGAGAGTGACATAAGTTCTGTCACACACGTCTCTCTATCACTACACTCAACAGACCATCATTTACAACCATCGTATTACTGAATCATTGGCACGGTGGATGACGTCACAAACATCTTGGTCAGCCTGGCTATCTTGTCATCTCAGAGTCCAGCATCACTCCAGCCAATAACTTCCAGTGATCTCAGAGTCCAGCATCACTCCAGCCAATAACTTCCAGTGATCTCAGAGTCCAGCATCACTCCAGCCAATAACTTCCAGTGATCTCAGAGTCCAGCATCACTCCAGCCAATAACTTCCAGTGATCTCAGAGTCCAGCATCACTCCAGCCAATAACTTCCAGTGATCTCAGAGTCCAGCATCACTCCAGCCAATAACTTCCAGTGATCTCAGAGTCCAGCATCACTCCAGCCAATAACTTCCAGTGATCTCAGAGTCCAGCATCACTCCAGCCAATAACGTCCAGTGATCTCAGAGCCCAGCATCACTCCAGCCAATAACTTCCAGTGATCTCAGAGCCCAGCATCACTCCAGCCAATAACTTCCAGTGATCTCAGAGCCCAGCATCACTCCAGCCAATAACTTCCAGTGATCTCAGAGTCCAGCATCACTCCAGCCAATAACTTCCAGTGATCTCAGAGCCCAGCATCACTCCAGCCAATAACTTCCAGTGATCTCAGAGTCCAGCATCACTCCAGCCAATAACTTCCAGTGATCTCAGAGTCCAGCATCACTCCAGCCAATAACTTCCAGTGATCTCAGAGTCCAGCATCACTCCAGCCAATAACTTCCAGTGATCTCAGAGTCCAGCATCACTCCAGCCAATAACTTCCAGTGATCTCAGAGTCCAGCATCACTCCAGCCTATAACTTCCAGTGATCTCAGAGTCCAGCATCACTCCAGCCAATAACTTCCAGTGATCTCAGAGTCCAGCATCACTCCAGCCTATAACTTCCAGTGATCTCAGAGTCCAGCATCACTCCAGCCAATAACTTCCAGTGATCTCAGAGTCCAGCATCACTCCAGCCTATAACTTCCAGTGATCTCAGAGTCCAGCATCACTCTAGCCAATAACTTCCAGTGATCTCAGAGTCCAGCATCACTCTAGCCAATAACTTCCAGTGATCTCAAAGTCCAGCATCACTCTAGCCAATAACTTCCAGTGATCTCAGAGTCCAGCATCACTCTAGCCAATAACTTCCAGTGATCTCAGAGTCCAGCATCACTCCAGCCAATAACTTCCAGTGATCTCAGAGTCCAGCATCACTCCAGCCTATAACTTCCAGTGATCTCAGAGTCCAGCATCACTCCAGCCTATAACTTCCAGTGATCTCAGAGTCCAGCATCACTCCAGCCAATAACTTCCAGTGATCTCAGAGTCCAGCATCACTCCAGCCTATAACTTCCAGTGATCTCAGAGTCCAGCATCACTCCAGCCTATAACTTCCAGTGATCTCAGAGTCCAGCATCACTCCAGCCAATAACTTCCAGTGATCTCAGAGTCCAGCATCACTCCAGCCTATAACTTCCAGTGATCTCAGAGTCCAGCATCACTCCAGCCAATAACTTCCAGTGATCTCAGAGTCCAGCATCACTCCAGCCAATAACTTCCAGTGATCTCAGAGTCCAGCATCACTCCAGCCAATAACTTCCAGTGATCTCAGAGCCCAGCATCACTCCAGCCAATAACTTCCAGTGATCTCAGAGCCCAGCATCACTCCAGCCAATAACTTCCAGTGATCTCAGAGCCCAGCATCACTCCAGCCAATAACTTCCAGTGATCTCAGAGTCCAGCATCACTCCAGCCAATAACTTCCAGTGATCTCAGAGCCCAGCATCACTCCAGCCAATAACTTCCAGTGATCTCAGAGTCCAGCATCACTCCAGCCAATAACTTCCAGTGATCTCAGAGTCCAGCATCACTCCAGCCAATAACTTCCAGTGATCTCAGAGTCCAGCATCACTCCAGCCAATAACTTCCAGTGATCTCAGAGTCCAGCATCACTCCAGCCAATAACTTCCAGTGATCTCAGAGTCCAGCATCACTCCAGCCTATAACTTCCAGTGATCTCAGAGTCCAGCATCACTCCAGCCAATAACTTCCAGTGATCTCAGAGTCCAGCATCACTCCAGCCTATAACTTCCAGTGATCTCAGAGTCCAGCATCACTCCAGCCCATAACTTCCAGTGATCTCAGAGTCCAGCATCACTCCAGCCTATAACTTCCAGTGATCTCAGAGTCCAGCATCACTCTAGCCAATAACTTCCAGTGATCTCAGAGTCCAGCATCACTCTAGCCAATAACTTCCAGTGATCTCAGAGTCCAGCATCACTCTAGCCAATAACTTCCAGTGATCTCAGAGTCCAGCATCACTCCAGCCAATAACTTCCAGTGATCTCAGAGTCCAGCATCACTCCAGCCAATAACTTCCAGTGATCTCAGAGTCCAGCATCACTCCAGCCTATAACATCCAGTGATCTCAGAGTGCAGCAACACTCCAGCCAATAAATTCTAATGTTTATAATAAAAATAAATATATTTACGAAAAAAAAATGCGTGTTTAACTTCCTGAGTTGATAATAACGTTCTTCTCGCTCAGGGGGGTAAAAATAATAATACTAGGTTCGTTGAGCATCAGGGAAAATACTTACCTTGTTCGAAGGGAAGAATTCTTGTTTGTAGGGGAAAAAATACTATCCCTGCTCATAAGAAAAAAAATACTTTCAGTGCTGATAGAAAAGTTTTCATTGGTCGTGGAAGAAAAACTAATATTTTAATTGTTCCCTGAGAAAAAAAATCTTGACCATAAGGAAAAATATTGTTTTGCTTCCTCGAAGAGAAAGTAACTTTGTCTTTGCACACAAGAAAACCAACAGTATTAAGACATTGTTTTGGTAGTAACCTTGGTATATGTACAGTAATATAATAATTGTTCCAATTTATATTGGTACACAACGGTTCAATATATATATATATATATATATATATATATATATATATATATATATATATATATATTGTGTGTGTGTGTCCCTCTCATTACGTAGGCCTAGCTGGACATACATACGTACATATTCTCAAATATTTCTCCACAAATAGAGTGGTTAATGGAGGGAAGGAAACTAGAGAAGGACTTATGAAACGACGAAAGCACTGAACATTCTGCCTTACTGTAAACGACAAATTTACGAGAGACGACTGAACACCACAAACATGCGCTGTTTCTGTAACTGTAAACAAGTCATTTAAACAGTTGAGTAAACAAAATGAAGCTCAGAGAAGGAGAACGATCACCGGAGACTTTTTTATTTGTTTAGCAAAACTGGATACATAAGCAGTGTACTTCTACCCAATTCTATATAGCAATTACTCAGAGGGAACAAAAGCGTCGTTTTCCTGTCACGTTCTGTCACGCATAACGAGTCTCGTACAAAGTTATATCTGTCAGCCTGAGTTGAGAGACTTCAGTAGCGCGATTGGGACATCGTCAATTACTCTAATTAAAGATTCAGCAGCTACTGAATATCACCTTTGTGCAGGACCTGGCTGAGGACATTATTAATTGAAGTATACTCGAAATCTATTACCCGCATCAAACAGAATAACGGCAGCAGTGCGTGCTAAGCAGTGGTGTATTATACCACGTTTCACGAAAACCTTTGGAAGGATTAGTTTATAGTGCGATTTGCAACATGCACAAGACATATTCTTGAGTACACAGCACCAAAGATAGCGTAAAGGTATGCTTTCAGACCAGTGACTGAGCTGAGGTGAATGAGATACGAGGTAAGAACATGGGAGTGAAATATGTGCCTGGAGGAACGAACATAAAGGAGAAATGATCAAAAAGAATAAACGAGAACATGAAGGGCATGATCACGAGGCACAGGCAAGTACATGAGGGGACATGATCACGAGACACAGGCAAGAACATGAAGGGGACATGATCACGAGACACAGACAAGAACATGAAGGGGACATGATCACGAGACACAGGCAAGTACGTGAAGAGGACATGATCACGAGACACAGACAAGAACATGAGGGGGCATGCTCACGAGACACAGACAAGAACATGAGGGGACATGATCACGAGACACAGGCAAGAACATGAAGGGGACATGATCACGAGACACAGACAAGAACATGAAGGGGACATGATCACGAGACACAGGCAAGAACATGAAGGGGACATGATCACGAGACACACGCAAGAACATGAAGGGGACATGATCACGAGACACAGACACAGAGACTACAAGTGAAGGCATCAGAATAAGCAACACATTATTAGAAAAATCAATGGACACTGTTTTAACCTTAGTGTAAATAGTAAGTACAACGAACTGTACAATAACACAGTAGGAAGTACAGTGAACTACACAGTAAGAGGAAGTACAGTGAACCACACAGTAACAGTAGGAAGTACAGTGAACTACACAATAAAAGTAGGAAGTACAGTGAACTACACAGTAACAGTAGGAAGTACAGTGAACTACACAGTAACAGTAGGAAGTACAGTGAACTACACAGTAACAGTAGGAAGTACAGTGAACTACACAGTAACAGTAGGAAGTACAGTGAACTACACAGTAACAGTAGGAAGTACAGTGAACTACACAGTAACATTAGGAAGTACAATGGTTCAACCTCTAATAACACAAAGCTAATTTATAGCAGTAACTCAACAGCTAACTAGCTGGCCCAAGAGTTGGATCTCGCTCTGGTAAACAGGTAGTTACACAGCTAACTAGCTGGCCCAGGAGCTGGACCTTGCCCTGGTAAACAGTTACACAACTAACTTCCCTTATTCCAGTGGTTGGTCAATCGGAGCTGAAGCAACTAATTCCAGCCACTAATTATTCTAAATATGTGTTTATAATCTTCCAAATTGGCCTTAATGTACTACATAATTGTTGCATCGGATTAACACCTTGCAGGAGTGTGTGTGTGTGTGTGTATAACGTTAACGGTGGTAAGGCCTTATTTGTGGAGTGGCCATGCAACACTACCATCCATCCCTACTCCTGCAACACCACCACGCTCCTTGACGCTCCCTCCTGCAACACCACCACCCACGCTCACTACTGCAACACCCCTCCTCCACGCTCACTCCTGCATCAACACCACCACGCTCACTCCTGCAACACCTGCAACATGCTCTGCAAGTGTGCAATCAAGATAAAAAATAGCCCAGGAAAATTAAGACGTAAATCAAGCAAAATATGCACCGAGTGCGCGTGTGTGTATGTGAATGTGTGTGTGTGTACTCACCTAATTGTGGTTGCAGGGGTCGAGACTCAGCTCCTGGCCCCCCGTGTGTGTGTATGTGTGCGCGTGCTCGCTCACTCGACGAGTTGTGTTTGTGGGAGTCGAGTCTCAGCTCCTGGCCCCGCCTCTTAAATTACAGTCGATGGCATTATTGGTTCTTGGGCTTACGAGCCCTATCATACCTCCTCTTGAAACTGGGTATGAAGTTTGTCTTCCCTGCCTCCTCATCCCACTTGGTTACCATGCTGAGAATAAAACAAAATGTTTCTTAGCATTACCGTGGTTTATCTGTGTCTTGAGATTCAATGTGTACTCCCTCACAGTCTGTCTTCATCTCTTAAATTCTCTATCGTGTAGTCATAATCATGTCTTCCCTAGTCCTTCTCTCTTCTAAAAGCGTCAGGTTCAATTCCTTTAGTCTCCTCTTGACTCAGTTCTCTCAACTCCGGGACTAATCTTTTTTTTCAAACTTTCTGGACCTTCAAGTTTTTTTTCCCCACATACTTTACCAGACTGGGGCTCCATGCTGGTGGTGCGTACTCCCTGAAAGGCCAGACATATGTCATGTAAAGAATGCTAAGGAACTTCTTATCGTCTTTCGCGAGTAACCTTCCTTCCTTCGTTCCTTCCTCAGCCTTATTACCTGCTCTTTTACAGTTGTGTTTCTTTTTACGTAGCTTAGTATTACTTTCGGCTCTGATTTGGCCTTTGCTGTTATTTCATTCTCTAACAGATTATTTCCTTCTCTTATTACCATTGCAGTCATTCCTAGCCATTCCATTTACTTCCCTCTTTATTATCTTTTGTATTCTGTACTTCAATTTTCTTTTCCTCTTTTTTAGCCTCTCTTCAGCTCAGAGTAAACCAAGTTCTTTCTATGTATTTCACCTTCCCACACCTCCTGGAAATAAGTCAGTCTCTCTGACTTTTTTTGGGTTATTCTGGGTTCTTTACACATGCTACTACGTATGATAATCTATGTAACTGTATTTGTGTTAACCTGAATAAACTTACTTTAAACACAAGAACATAAAAATGGAGGAACACTGCAGAAGGCATACTGGCCCATACAAGGCAGGTCTTTTGCTATGGCCTGGCACTTCTGGAGAGACCTTCCATCTCACCATTCAAGTTCATGTCTCATTATATTCCATTTAGATTTTTTTTCTTGAAATCTCCTTTTCTGTAATTTTGTTTATTATTTGTGCCTCCTCTTCTTCTTCCCTCCCACTTCTGCCAAGTATTTAAAACTAAGCACCGTGTGGTCGCTAGTCACTAGGAGTAGCCATATTTCAGCTCTCCTATGCCAGATTTACGCAAGATGAAAACCAGGTCCAGCCAAGCAGGTTCATCCCCTGCCCTCATTCTTAGGGTTTGTTACAAAATTAGACATCTATTATCATATTATTAGAATAAAAAAGAAGCGTTAAACCCACTAGGGTCAATCTATTATCATAGACATCTACCAGAGAGTACTAGAAGGTCAACTTATCGATGGTTTTCTAGCATCTAGTCTGTTCGTGGCTTTGTAATAGGTCGTTAATAAGAATTCAATACCAATTATCTTGTACGTCTTGTAACGCTTTTGTTTTGTTTGTGGAATTACAACTGGATGAAATCATACCAAATGAAAAGTTTAAGAACATTAATAATAAAAAGGTGTCTAGGTTTAATATTTACGGTTAAACGTAAGCTATAAATCACAGAGTTAGGTTCCTACACATCGCTCGGAGTATGGCTTCCGTAATCAGTATTTTGTACATTTAATTTAATTGTGCTATCAACACTTTACTTATGATGTGTGTGTGTGTGTGTGTGCTCATATATTCAGTAAAGACCCAATAAAACATCTTGCTTGAGCTAAGACGACCAGTTCGCCAAATAACAAAGCTCAAAGTAGCCGTGAGCAGTACAGCGTCAGGCAAGGAAGGAGACAAAACGACTCTGACTGGGGACATATAACAAGTCCTCCATACAAGGAAAAAAAAAAACCCTACAAATTACTGAAACTGAGTTCAGCAACTTCCAAACCCCGACTACGACAGTGCGTAGATGCCAGTCCGAACCAGGTAGGTTTAGAGTTAGACTCGGGACCTGAAGCATAGGATGTCTTACGACAACCTTAAGAAAAGTCAGAAATCACTAGCTCTAAATTAGGTTCTGCGAACAGAGTTGCACCTTACGAGGTGTATGTTCTGGCTCACCAACGGATACTTACCCAACCAGAAGTCTAAATGACACGAACCGAGAACAGCGTTCTCTCAGACAGTAGAGAGAGGAAGGGAGGCGTTTCCTCGACCAATTCCAGCCAGAGAGAACTGTAGAAAGAACGCTGCAGGTGCGCGATTACACCTACAAGCTTACCACACACCCCACCAAACATGCAACCAAACAGCGCAGGTAGTCAATCAACTCTCTTTTAGCGAGCACAGTGTAGTGTAATGGTTGCATCCTAGTTATATACGTAGCTAAAAATATATGACAGCTAAAAATATAAAGCATGATATTTCCCCTTTAGCTATTAACGAAAAACATTAGCAATATAATATTTAGATGAAAGAAGAAATAAATACAATAATTATCGCGTCATTTTTTCTGAGGGCGCTACAGGGTTTCTTTGACATGTTGGGTCGTGAAAATTTCAATTACTGACTCCATCAATTTGGCTTTCAATATTTCTGATTTCCCGTGTGGATCCCAGAACTCTTAGTCTATTTCTTTGTGACTGCAATCCCTTACAACCAATAGCTTTGCTTTTGTCCTACTTCATGTGTTGCCTTCTCTAGGATTTGTATTGTAACTCTGTTGTTACCCTCATACTCATGCCTCGGTCTGCTGTTGTTCAGGGGTGGTATAAATCACTGCTGCTATTATCCTGGGTCTCCCGGTTATTATTTATCCAACTATATAGTCACTGAAATCACCAGTGTCCATGTTTCTTAGCTCCTCAAAACCCCACTGATTCCTTACCACTAGTGACACCACTCCTTCCCTCTCATTCTCTTCTCATAATGAGGTGCCCCTCTGGGGAAATGCGTTGGTTATGATTCCAGAGAATTGTGTCTCAGTGATAGCTAATGTCTGTATGCTCTTGTGCAACATTACCCTCCAGTTCTCAACTTTTATTTGTGATTCCTCTGATCCTTTTATCAATCACTTTATGTTGGAACTTCTAGTTTTGTGATTGATTTCTAGAAGGAGGGCAAGTGAGAGAGAGAGAGAGAGAGAGAGAGAGAGAGAGAGAGAGAGAGAGAGAGAGAGAGAGAGAGAATTAGTACAGATACCTTTGATATACCTCTGATAAGTTTCAAGAGTCTTTCTACTCCCGGAGCCCGGCCATGGGCCAGGCTCGTCTGGTGCTAGCCTGTCAACCAGGCTGTTGCTGCTGCTGGCCAGCAGCCCCACATATCCATCACAGCCTGGTTGATCTGGCACCTGCTGAAGATACTTGTCCAATTTCCTCTTGAAGACTTCTGGTAAGATGTTGAATAATCTGGGGCCAGATATTACGGGAGGGGGAGGAGGGGGAGGAGGGGGAGGAGGGGAAGGAGGGGGAGGAGGGGGAGGAGGGGGAGGAGGGGAAGGAGGGGGAGGAGGGGGTGGAGGGAAAGTGTTATTATTAGGGTTGGTGAGAGGAGTAGGGGGAAGACGTAGGAGTGACAATAGACGCGGGAGAGAACATATGGGATGTAGTGATAGAGTCAAGACAACTGACGAAGCTCTGGTTGACGTGTGATGAATCTCGCTCACCTATATAAAGGTTCCTCTCTTTTACTGAGATTCTTTATCACTACAACAATTTCACACAGGGAAAGTAGGTGGGTCATGCGTGTTATTCAGGTTGGAGAGGGCAGGAAGGAGCAGGTTGGGGAGAGCTGCAATTGTGGTGGTACCAGGGGAACAAGAAGGCGGAGGAATGGAAGATGGGAATGGTGTTTTGAGGGTATGGAGTGAGAGGGTGAAGGATTGGGAGGGAGGGAGAGAGAGGGGGAGAGGGGAGGATGGAAGGGTGAATGGAATTAGGGGAGAGGTGAGGTGGGGTTGAGGATATTAGGAATGGGTTGCTCTTTGCTATTCCTGGTTGCTGATTGTTAGTGTACAAGCAGAGGTGGGTGAGAGGTGAGTGCGCTCGCTGGTGTTAGAGAGAGAGAAAGAGAGAGAGAGAGCATGTCTGTGTAACACTAACCCTTCACTCTCCTCTCACCCACCTCCTCCCCTCTTCCGCATTATAGACAACAATGTGTGGGAGAGGGAGTGCTCGACTAATCCTCCCCTCCCTTCCCCTTCCCCCATTCTCCCTTCCCTTCATCCCCTCCCCTTCCTTCCATTTCCCTCTTTTCCTTCGGCCTCTTGCTCTCCCTTCTCACACTGCCTTCCTCTTTCTCTCTGTTCTTCAACCATCTTTCTCCTCTTGTGCAACTGGAGTGAAAAAAAGACAAGACACCAGGATGCAGTGGCTATCTTTATTAAAGCCAACGTTTCGCCCTCCCTCCCTCCCTCCCTCCCTCCCTCCTTCCTTCCTTCACCCTTCCTTCCTTCCTCCCGTTCCTCGCGTGAGTTTAACAAGACAATAAATAATGCAAAGAAAATTGTTCTCCAGTCTGAGAGAAACTTCGTATTGACGGAAGGTGGAATAAAACCCTCAGTGTGAGACAGAAACATTCTTTACCCTCAGTGTGAGGCAGAAACATTCTTTACCCTCAGTGTGAGGCAGAAACATTCTTTACCCTCAGTGTGAGGCAGAAACATTCTTTACCCTCAGTGTGAGGCAGAAACATTCTTTACTCTCAGTGTGAGGCAGAAACATTCTTTACCCTCAGTGTGAGGCAGAAACATTCTTTACTCTCAGTGTGAGGCAGAAACATTCTTTACTCTCAGTTTGAGGCAGAAACATTCTTTACTCTCAGTGTGAGGCAGAAACATTCTTTACCCTCAATGTGAGGTAGAAACATTCTTTACTCTCAGTGTGAGGCAGAAACATTCTTTACCCTCAGTGTGAGGCAGAAACATTCTTTACTCTCAGTGTGAGGCAGAAACATTCTTTACTCTCAGTGTGAGGCAGAAACATTCTTTACTCTCAGTGTGAGGCAGAAACATTCTTTACTCTCAGTGTGAGGCAGAAACATTCTTTATCCTCAATGTGAGGCAGAAACATTCTTTACCCTCAGTGTGAGGCAGAAACATTCTTTACTCTCAGTGTGAGGCAGAAACATTCTTTACTCTCAGTGTGAGGCAGAAACATTCTTTACTCTTAGTGTGAGGCAGAAACATTCTTTACTCTCAGTGTGAGGCAGAAACATTCTTTACTCTCAGTGTGAGGCAGAAACATTCTTTACTCTCAGTGTGAGGCAGAAACATTCTTTACCCTCAGTGTGAGGCAGAAACATTCTTTAACCTCAGTGTGAGGCAGAAACATTCTTTACCCTCAGGGTGAGGCAGAAACATTCTTTAACCTCAGTGTGAGGCAGAAACATTCTTTACCCTCAGTGTGAGGTAGAAACATTCTTTACTCTCAGTGTGAGGCAGAAACATTCTTTACTCTCAGTGTGAGGCAGAAACATTCTTTACTCTCAGTGTGAGGTAGAAACATTCTTTACTCTCAGTGTGAGGTAGAAACATTCTTTACTCTCAGTGTGAGGTAGAAACATTCTTTACCCTCAGTGTGAGGCAGAAAAATTCTTTACCCTCAGTGCGAGGCAGAAACAGTATTTACCTTCAGTGTGAGACAGAAACATTCTATCCCCTCTTCTTCCCTGTTTGTCTACCTGTCTGTTTCTCTGTCTTTGTCTCCACATCTATCTACCTGCCTGTTTACCCATCTTTCTATCCCTCTGTCTGTCTGTATGCCTGTCTGTTTGTTTATCTGTCTGTCTGTTTGTTTATCTGTCTGTATGTTTGTCTGTATGCCTGTATGTTTGTCTGTATGCCTGTATGTTTGTCTGTATGTCTGTCTGTGTCTGGCTCTGCACTTCATGCCGTTCACTTCAATGAAACGGTGTATTTTTCCCCTCACAGAACACATTTCCTCACTCACAGAACATTTCCTCCCTCACTCTATACATTTCCCTTTCACACTATACATTTCCTCCCTCACTCTATACATTTCCTCCCTCACACTATACATTTCCTCCCTCACACTATACATTTCCTCCCTCACTCTATACATTTCCTCCCTCACACTATACATTTCCTCCTTCACACCACATATTTCCTCTCTCACACCACATATTCCTTCCCTCATACTACATATTCCCTACCAGAAGAAACATACTACGTGTATACCTGGTTGTCCCTCTTTTTCTTCCCTCTCCATCCCTCCCTCCCTTTTTCTTCCCTCCCAACTGAAGTCTCTCAGCACAAGCTGACATATTTCAGCATTATATAAGCACCATACTGCGCGATGGAATATAACAGGGAAACACAGCTAGCTTTTGTTCACACTGTGTAACTATCATACAGAATAGGGAGTACGTTGAATACTGAAAAGGGCCCCTTCCTCTCTCCGTCCTTTCTTCCCTCCCACCTTCCTTTTCCCCTCACTTCACAATCCCTCACTATACACTCCACTATCTATCGTTCTCCATAACAACAGCTCCACACAGCAGTGTACAGTGAATGTTAACTCACTCATCACTCATTTAATTAACAAAATAACCCACCGCAAAACAGTGTAAACAGAGTAATTACCACCACACTCTGCCAATTACCCCCAGCGATGGTCACAAAGAGAACAATATCACCCAAAATATCAAAGGGATAACGAGGCTCCCCTTTTAAAGGTCACATGTGTGCTTCTATACCACGAAATTACCCAAACACAACTGCATTTTATTATAGGCTTCATGGCAGACTTTTTTTTTTATTCGGTGATAAGAGGCATTGAGGGTTTATGTTTTCAGTGTAGTAGGCCGGGAGGCATTGAGACACGATACGCAGAATAAGGTATAATCGAGACAGAGTTTCGCCCATCAGGTCATGATAAAGAATGGCTTTGAGCGAAATATTGTTCTATTAAAAGCATGTTCTGAGTGTTGTGTTTCCATTCCTACGACACTTGTGGGCATCAAGCCAAAGGCAACTTGAGTGGGAGTGTGCCGGCGGAAGTGTGGTCGACAGAATGACCACGAGACAAACTTTGGTTAAAGATTGATGACTTTCAGGAAGAATTGTGTCATGATGTTCTTAGAATACTGCAGCCTGTACGTCAACCTACACTTTCTTCGTGAGGGAGAGGCGAACACACGACGAGTCTGCTAGAAATAGAAATAGAAGTAGTAGTAAAAGAAGAAGAAGAAGAAGAAGTAGAGGAATAAGAGGACAATAACAACAACATTGTGGCATGCGCCATATGCAAATATTGCATTCGACATCCATCAGACATAACCACATTCTTACATTCCATCTTAGCTCACTTCGACTGAGTGTACCACTTGAGTATGTGGTGACTACCAGTTAGGCTGGAGGTAGTCTGCTTGTTCAAGGTGAGGGAGGGAGGGAGGTGGGCCCGGGGAAAGTTACCTTGTATTTAGGAACAACCTGGAATTTCAGAATCTCACGAGCCTCGAGCTGCTTAATACCATACTAGAATCTGTCCTCTGTATGAATATTTATTGCTGTAGCAGTGAGAGTTCTACGCTGTGTTTTGGTTCGGTGGTTCATACCTGCATACATGTTCAGGTGGTGGTAATATATGGGAAACCAAAACTAACTTCTGGTGTATACTTTATTACTCATTTGGTTGATTACTCTGCTGACTGGTAACTTGCACGGCCGGCGCTGCAGGTCTTTGAAAGTATTTAAGCTCTTGATAAACGCCAACAACAATAACAACAACAGAAGCACCAGTGCCAGCAACAATAACAACAACACAGGCATCAGCACCAGCAACAATAACAGTAACACAAACACCAACACCAGCAACAATAACAACAACACAAACACCAACACCAGCAACAATAACAACAGAAGAAGCACCAACACCAGCAAAAATAACAACAGAAGAAGCACCAACACCAGCAAACAATAACAGCAACTCAAGCACCAACACCAACAACACAAACACCAACACCAACAACACAAACACCAACACCAGCAACAGTAAACAATTTTATATATTGGAAGGACTATCCAAGGCATATGTAATGCGGTCAATATCGTGCCATTAATAATAAATCCAGTCCATGCCTTGTATTTACGATACGCCAGACGCATCTCTGGCAGACTAAAAAGAAAAGCTGTCTGAGCCGCCCTGAGAACACGACCACATGAGAGGATAAAAACCTCCGACCTCCGCTACGCAATAGTTTCCTTACAAAAAAATCTCTTAGAGTGAGTAAAGGATGGATGGAGGAGGTCGCAGGTGAAGCAGGAGGAGAGTACATCTCTGTAGAAGGACGATGGACTCCACCATCCACACGAAGACCATGAAGAACCAAGAGACCATGAAGAACCGAGAGAGTAGTCGAACTCACTCTCTCTCTCTCTCATAAAAACATAAGAAAGGAGCACTGGAGCACTGCTAGGCAGGTCCAAGTCACCTACTGGCTCCATCCAGTCTGGCCCAACTCACACCCACTCATGTATTTGTCCAACATATCCTTAAAACAACACAACGTTTCAGCTTCAATAACGGTACTCTGGAGTTTGTTCCACTCATCCACAACTCTATTACCAAACCAGTGCTTTCCTATATCTTTTCTGAATCTATTTTTTTTCCAAATTGAAAAGATTGCTGCGAGTTATGTCTTGGTTAGATACTTTTAGCATATTATTTACTTTCCCTTCATTTATTCCTGTTTTCCATTTATACACCTCAATCATATCCACCCTAATTCTACGCCTTTCTAGAGAGTGCAGAGTCAGGCCCCTCAGTCTATCCTCGAAAGAAAGATTTCTGATACATGGTATCAACTTTGCCATCCTTCTTTGTACGTTTTCCAGGGCAGTTATATTCATTCTTGTAATACAGTGACCAGAACTGTGCAGCATAATCTAAATGAGGCCTAACCAACGATATACAGAGCTGAAGAATAACCTGAGGACTCCTGTTATTTATACTTCTTGATATGAAGCCAAGAATTGTATTCGCTTTATTACGAACACTTAGGCACTGTTGTCTTGGTTTTAGATTTCTGCTAACCAGAACTCCTAAATCTTTCTCGCAATCAGTGATATTACGATCTACATTATTTAGTTTATATGTGTCATGGTTATTATTCTTTCCAACACTAAGAACTTTGCATTTGTCTATATTAAATTCAGATCTTCCTGCAGTGCTCTAATGTACTCGTCATAATTAATTCGACGGCCTGTTTTGGTGTCATCGGCAAACTTGCTTATGTCGCTATTTATTCCCTCATCTATGTCGTTTATGTAAATTCTGAACAACAAAGAGCCCAACACTGACCCCTGTGGAACACCGCTTGTGACGCGCTCCTACTCTGATTTTTACCCTATTTATGCAAACTCCCTGTTATAAATTAGACACATATGCAACACTTGGGTATCTTTATTGAGGAAACGTTTCGCCACACAGTGGCTTCATCAGTCCAATACAAAGTACAAAGGTGTAAGGAGAGGAGGAGTTTGAGGTTATCAGTCCCTCGGCCTGGAGTCGATGTGTTCAGTCCATCAATCTTGTAGGAAGTGTAGCACAAAGCCGTAGAGGTGGCTTATATGCTGTAATCAGGTGAGATGAAGCAGGAGGAGGCGGGGTCATAGTAGTACCATCCACTGTGTGGCGAAACGTTTCCTCAATAAAGATACCCAAGTGTTGCATATGTGTCTAATTTATAACTTGTCGGTTCTCTGAACCATTCATCTACATCCTGTCTGACACAGCAACAGCTTGGGATCTTGATACAAACGAATTCTTCTACACTTGTCCAACCTTTGGACGAAGACCTACTTAGAATAGTGGATGGTACTACTATGACCCCGCCTTCTCCTGCTTCATCTCACCTGATTACAGCATATAAGCCACCTCTACGGCCTTGTGCTACACTTCCTACAAGATTGATGGACTGAACACATCGACTCCAGGCCGAGGGACTGATAACCTCAAACTCCTCCTCTCCTTACACCTTTGTACTTTGTATTGGACTGATGAAGCCACTGTGTGGCGAAACGTTTCCTCAATAAAGATACCCAAGTGTTGCATATGTGTCTAATTTATAACTTGTCGGTTCTCTGAACCATTCATCTACAAACTCCCTGTTGCCTATCTGTCAACCATGCCTCTATCCAGAAAATTTTTTATCCTCGCATTCCGTGTGCCTCTATTTTCTTCAATAACCTCCGATGTGGAATTATCAAAAGCCTTACAATTATTGATTCCATCAATTTTCCCACAATGGAGGTTAAGCTTATTGGTCTATAGTTCGAAGCTAAGAACCTGTCTCCTGCTTTGTAGATAGGTATCACATTTGCCATTTTCAACTTATCAGAGCTATGCCAATTTGTAGTGATGTGTTGAATGGACTAGCCAAAAAATTGCTAAGTTCCTCCTTATATTCCTTTAAAACTATTGCGAACAGTTCATGAGGGACCGGGGATTTGTTAGTTTTTAATTTATCTATTTTTCTGAGAACAATGTCACTAGTAACTCTGATCATGCATAACTTATTTTCATCCTGTTCTACATAATGTATAATTACTGGAAATTTACTACTATGTTATTGCGTAAAAACTGAGAGGAATTAAGTGTTAAAAATCCACACATTTCTTTGTCACTGTCAGTGAGCTGACCCGAGTAGCATTGGAGTGGGCCTATCTTGTTCCTAATCTTACTCCTGTATACCTGAAAGGATTATTATTATTATAATCAAAAGAAGATACCTGAAAGAAACCTTTTGGGTTAATCTTCAAATACCTGGTGACTTCCTCATAATCTCTTTTTGCTTTTCTTAATCCATTTTTAATTTCACTTTTTAATTGAGTATATTGAATTCTTAACTGCCTATCTTCCCTTTCGATTCACCTGTAAATGTCTCTCTTTTGACCTATGAGATACTTTAATCTATTGTTTATTCATTTAGGTTAATTTTTATTGGATCTAATTTCCCTATTTGAAACATAAGTAGTATGGGCGGCTAGAACTATAGTTTGAAAAATGCCATATCGGCAACCATTGCTACCTACCTGACCCATAGCTAAGTCATTCCAGTTCAACCCACCCAGGTAATTTCTCAGTCCTATGAAATCAGCCAAGCGGAAGTCAGGGATCTCGACTTGATTGTAGTTTTTAAGGTAATTCCATGATATATTGAAACTGAGTAACTTGTGATCACTTTCCCCAAGCTCATCATTAATCTCAAGATTATTAATTAATGATTCGTTGTTGGCAAGAACCAAGCCAAGCGGGTTATTTCCTCTAGTTGGTTCTGTCACAAATGTTTTAAAAATCAATCCTGGATCATATCAATAAAGTCGCTAGACTCAGTATTTCCTGTTAAATTGCTCTAGTCAGTTTGTCTAAAGTTGAAATCTCCCATTAACACAATATTTTCGTTTCTAGATGACTAATGCATTTTGTCCAATAGAAATTTACTGCATACCCTATTAAGGTTTGGGGGAGTCTGTAAATCACACCCAAAAATTTTCACGACCCTCGAGAAACTGTAGCCAAACAGATTCAGTGGCTGACGCTTCTAATTTTATATCTAGACTAATGCAACAATTTAAATTATCTTTGACATACATCGCCACTCCGCCACCCTTCCTGTTGACACTATCAGTGTAGAATATGTTAAGTAAAAGGACACAAATGCAACTAATGTGACATTTTATTGTGGCAACGTTTCGCTCTCCAGGAGCTTTCTCAAGCCGTTACAAGCGATACATGGACACAGTGGGCATATATATACATCTCTGAAGTCTTAGCAAGAATCCTCCTGAAAACAGTAAACCCTATCATCACATAGTCTCTCCTACTGATTCAACACAAGCACATCGTAGATGTGGAACACTCCTACAGGCCTTCTATATTTCAACCTCCAGCAGAAATATTTGTCTAACCTATTGTTATACTACCCAAGTATTTGTTTTATCACCTTTACTCATGTGCATATTGATTGTTCTACCTTATTGTATTACTACTACTACTTATATCACTACTACTACTACCACCACTAGTATTTCACCTCACTTTGAGAGTATATATATGCCCACTGTGTCCATGTATCGCTTGTAACGGCTTGACAAAGCTCCTGGAGAGCGAAACGTTGCCACAATAAAATGTCACATTAGTTGCATTTGTGTCCTTTTACTTAACATATTGTCGGTAATTCTACCAATATTATTACACAGTGTAGAATAATTTATAGCCTTGTATGTGGCATTCAGAAGGCATTTCTCTATCTTTCAGGTTGAACCAGGTCTCTGTTATAGCAATAATATCTATGCTTCCTGAACATGCAATTGTTAGCTCATCAATCTTATTTCTAACTATTAGTATAGTAAACCTTAAGGGAGCTAGTCACTCGCTGTCCTCTACTGCCTATCTTTGCTTGCTGACCAGTTCCATTGTCTTTATTTGTAACTATATAATGAATAATATTTTTAATCTTATCCCTGAGGTATCCTGGTAATATCTGCTGTTTTCATTTCTCTCTCATTCTCCAACTAACGAAGGAAGTTCTCAGGTTCCAGATAAAGCGGAGCAAGAACTGGATATGCCTTCAGGTTTAAGTTTAGGGTAAGTCCTAGGAGTGGAGGGAGAGGACGACAGAAGGCCTTCCGGCTACCTGGGAGGGAGGGAGCCTTTCAAATGATAGGGGAAAAAGTATTTATGATGTATTCCTGAAACAAGGGATGGTGATGGTAAGGATGGAAGCTCGACTTAATTTTGTTAAACAAAACATAGTAACGACCACAGTGTGAGGCTGTTCTCTTCTATATAGTAGTTACATTATAGTAACGACCTCAGTGTGCGGCTGTCCTCTTCTATATAGTAGTTACATTATAGTAACGACCTCAGTGTGAGGCTGTCCTCTTGTATATAGTAGTTACATTATAGTAACGACCTCAGTGTGAGGCTGCCCTCTTGTATATGGTAGTTACATTATAGTAACGACCTCAGTGTGAGGCTGCCCTCTTGTATATGGTAGTTACATTATAGTAACGCCCACAGTGTGAGATTGTCCTACATGGAAGTGACATTATGGCAAGAAAAGCTAGCCATGCTTCACTGTCGTAGTTCATTACACAGGATAGGTTTCTTACGCAGTGTAATGAAGTCTGTCAGTATGAGCTGGGAAGGTTCATTAAGGTCACGGTAATATCGTCACATATTCCACTAGAGGTTCGGTAAGTAAGGCTTAACTGAGGTGACTAAGGAGAAGAAAATTAAATTATTTAATTATTCATAAAGATATACCGAGGAAGAGGAGACTAATCAGAAGGGACAAGAGCATATGTCCCTCCCATGTATATATATGTATATATATATATATATATATATATATATATATATATATATATATATATATATATATATATATATATATATATATATACGTCGTGCAGAATAGGTAAAACTTGCAATTTTGGTTTAAATAGCAACGCTCTTCTTGCCGAATAAGGCAAGCGAAACTTTGTGTATGCAATAATTTCGCAAAACTCCTTCTGAACCTAACGAAAAAAAATATACTTCATTGTGTTTGTTTATTATTAAATTATTGTAAACTTATCTAAAATATACTTAGTTCGATTAGGGTAAATTAAATTGCGCTTGTTATAATAAGGTTAGGTAAGTTTTCTAAGGTTCTTTTGGTACAAAAATATTAATTTTACATTAACATAAATGAAAAAATATATCTTTAAACGTATAAGAGAAAATTTTAGAAAGGACTTAATTTTAAATGAGTTCTTGCTAATTGACCAATTTTACCTATTCGACACGACACACACACATACACACACACACACACACACACACACATATATATATATATATATATATATATATATATATATATATATATATATATATATATATATATATATATATATATATATATATATATATATAGGCTATTTAAATCAATTATATTATCATCAATCAACTATAAAATGTTCACTATTATCATTGTCATTATTATTATTATTATTATTATTATTATTATTATTATTAATATTATTATTATTATTATTATTATTATTATTATTATTATTATTATTATTATTAAGGAAGGATACTTAGGATGAAAGGGAGAAGTATTCAAGGAGATCAAAGAGGCTATTCGAGGGAAGAATACGCCTGGAGGTGGTCTCTTAGGGAGTGGAAAAGAGGATGTTAGGGAGAGTGGGAAAGGTCTGTTAGGGAGTGGGAGGGAGGGAAGTTTGTCAGGGAGTGAGAAGAAGGAAAGTTTGTCAGGGAGTGGGAAGGAGGGAGGTTTGTCAGGGAGTGGGAAGAAGGGAAGTTTGTCAGGGAGTGGGAAGGAGGGAGGTTTGTCAGGGAGTGGGAAGAAGGGAGGTCTGTTAGGGAGTGGAAAGGAGGGAGGTTTGTCAGGGAGTGGGAAGAAGGAAGTTTGTCAGGGAGTGGGAAGGAGGAGGTTTGTCAGGGAGTGGGAAGAAGGGAGGTCTGTTAGGGAGTGGTAAGGAGGGAGGTTTGTCAGGGAGTGGGAAGAAGGGAAGTTTGTCAGGGAGTGGGAAGGAGGGAGGTTTGTCAGGGAGTGGGAAGAAGGGAGGTCTGTTAGGGAGTGGAAAGGAGGGAGGTTTGTCAGGGAGTGGGAAGAAGGGAAGTTTGTCAGGGAGTGGGAAGGAGGGAGGTTTGTCAGGGAGTGGGAAGAAGGGAGGTCTGTCAGGGAGTGGAAAGGAGGGAGGTCTGTTAGGGAGTGGAAAGGAGGGAGGTCTGTTAGGGAGTGGAAAGGAGGGAGGTCTGTTAGGGAGTGGAAAGGAGGGAGGTCTGTTAGGGAATGGAAAGGAGGGAGGTCGGTTAGGGAGTGGAAAGGAGGGAGGTCTATTAGGGAGTGAAAAGGAGAGAGGTCTGTTAGGGAGTGGGAAGGAGGGAGGTATAAATGCAATATTATATTTCTTGCATAAGGAGACAATCACAAGCCTGCTTGCTGCTAAGACTTGCTCTGCTAGGCTTAGATGATGGTCAGAATCAGCTGAGCTCTCTCTCTCTCTCTCTATCTCTTTCTCTCCCTCCCTCAAAATTCGTTCCTGAACGATCTCTTGGTAGAAATCTTCATTTACAGATATTTAGATATATCAGTAGCTTTTTTCAAAATGTTCAAGATAGAATCTATAAGCAAAGAAGACTATCACTAAAGACCCTCATATTGTTAAACCAAACTATGATTATTTTTTTTTGGCAATTAGCACTCGTTAGTAAGTAAGTAAGTAAGTAAGTTTATTCAGGTATACACAAATACATTTACATAGATTATCATACATAGCAGCATATGTGTAGAGAACCTAGGATAACCCAAAAAAGTCAGACAGACTAATGATCATATACTAAGTTCAGACAATGTGAAAAATATAGATAAGGTGAAAAATAAACCAGATTTTAGGAAATCTGAAACACTTATACAATAGAAAACTTAAATCGGAACTGAATAATAACCTTCTTTAATCTGAAACAATTTTGGTTTTCTCTGCGTGGGCTTTCAGCAAGTTACAGGTTAGTGTGGTATAAACCTTGGTAACTGATACCAAATAAATTGGTTTAAAATAACTCGTGAGCAAACACTAGGATATATTTATTGGAAAAAAACGTTTCGGTCCTGGACCCAAACACTTTCTAATAAATATGTCCTAGTGTTCACTCATGTGTCTTTTTCAACACAGGTAATTATGACTAATGGAACGGCGAAACGAAGTGAAAAACATTAAAAATGCATAATATACAGTGTATATTAAATACATTGTTTTGCAAAGATGTATTCTGAATATTATACAAAGAGTCATTCCTCACAAAAAAAAAAAGTTTTGTTATGAGGACAGTTTCGAGACGAGAGGAGAGACGTAGAATCAGCAGATTGCACATAACTCATCAGTTCATGCGGTGAAAGACTCTTCATCTGAGGAACTGGATATGTCCTTTTCTTTTCGTGAATCAATGCAGACTGTCACCCATTCCGCAGATTCTGTGTAATAATAATAAAAATAGCAACAACAACAACAATAATAATAATACTAGTGTAGACCAGGAGTCTCCAAACTTTTCACTACGAGGGCCACATCGTATATTTTACACATTTTCGCGGGCCAAAGAAAAAAATTCGTCTTATAAATATAAATGAATGAATCAAATTTAAATGAATGAATAAGTTTTATTTGGATCTTTTTTGTAATGATCATGATCTGATTCAGAACAAAAGAGAAATGTGATAATTACGAAGAATCAAAACCGTGCTTACACTGAGAAATGATATATAATGATTAAAAATGTCAAACATAAGCCAATTCACTGACAGTATAATCAATTACTGAACTGCAGATGAGAAAAGCTGACACAAGATTAATTTTCACAAGATTAATGGGAATGATGGAACTGGTTTTTTAATTTCAAAATAATGCTGAACTGAGGTTTCAAACTTGAACAGCCAGATAGAATTTGTGATATTTGGACTTAGCAAACTTCATTTCTTAAAACGTTTGTTCACAAAGGTACGTTGTACCAAAAACTGATACGAATCCACAAGCAAATCGCTCCAAATTTGGAAACTGTTCAGGCTGTAAAGATTTATAAAACTGGATCAGATTTCCTTCTTTATACTTTTCTTTCAGCATATCATCTGATTGGAGATCAATAATTTCCATTTGAAACAGACTTGAGAGTGTTTCAATACTGCAGTCAAATGAATTTTGAAACAGCTTTATTTCATCTGTTTTTCCATCAAGATCAGAAAAACGTTTCTAAAATTATATTTGCAAGTCATTAATGATTTCTGTTACAAATGAAGAAGGAAATTCTGCTTCACTTTCTTCATAAAAATTTTCATAACATGAGAAATGAACCAAATTAGAAACTTTCACTGTCCTTCAAATAGCATCAGTTTTGCGTGAATAGATCACAAATCAAATTTGTTTCACCTTGCAACTTCAGATTCAACTGATTCATATGGCTTATCACGTCTGCAAAAAAAAAAAAAAATCCAAAGCCAGTCAGCGTTTGATAAAAGTGGTTCGTGTTGATTCTTCTCTGAGAGAAATGAATCAATTTCTTTTCTGAGCTGAAAGAAAAGTGATAGAACCTTTTCACAACTAATCTATCGAACTGCTGTATAATAAGGCAAGTCAATGAACTCGGAATCAGTTTCTTTCAGAAAATCACGAAACTGGCGATGATTAAGACGGTGATATCGAATGAAATTCACTGTTGAAACAAAAGGTTTCAGAACGCAAGACATATCCACATAATTTCCCGCACAATGCTTGCTGATGGATAACACAGTGCAGGAACATGGGCTTTTGAGAATCCGCCATCCTCACAAGCTTTTGTGATTTGTCCAACCAAACCTTTCTTCACCCCAGACATGTTCTATCCTCCATCAATTGTCACGCATTGCAGTTTATTCCACTCCAGGTTATATTCCAATACATACAGTTGTTTGCAATTTTTTGAAGATGTCTTCTCTGGTTTCTGTGTTGTGTATGCTATGCATTGATGCTAATTCTTGTGTGACGTTAAATTAATCGTCGATGCCACGGCAGAACACTAGGAGTTGTGATGCGTCAAACACATCATTCGAATCATCAAGTGCGAGATAATTTACACTGAAAATATGGTGCTGTCTGCAATTTGATAGAATATATTGCTTCCTATAGTCTCAATTCTGTGACCAACAATATTTGGCGCAAGACTGAGGATTCTGAACAGATTTGCTTTTCCAGGGCATAACTCTCCCACTGGTTCCATCATACACTCTTTGACCAGATCTCTATCGGTGAATGGCTTTCTTCTTTTAGCTATCGCATACGCTACTTTGTAACTGGTTTTGTAACGTTGTGTTCCTGTGAACTGGGAATAACTTGGTTTATGTTTGGTCTCATAGTGCCGACGTGCATTGTACTCCTTCATAACTGCAACAGTTTCGTGGCATACGACACACGAGGCTTTATCACCTGCTTGTACAAAGATGTACTTTACGCCCCTTCTTCATTAAACAGGTGACACTCACTCTGCACTGTTCTTTTCATTTTTCCTTCCATAACTGAAGGGTATATCTGAAATCTGAAAATATTAAAACTAAAATTTGATCAAATTTTAACATATAAATTTTTACCAGCAACAAAATCCTTAACTTTAAGTGACTAAAAATGAGGGTTTATTAGTTTTACTATTTATAAATATTTCAAGTTGCTGCAGGCCGCAAAAAAATTTGTGGGGGGCCGCATGTGGCCCGCGGGCCGTAGTTTTGAGACCCCTGGTGTAGAGGATAAGACGTATGTGCCGCAGAACGCTTGTATGAACGAGACCAAACCTTAAGATATGTTGCAGTGAACAAGTGGATGAGTAAAAGTGGGGCAACTAACAGACGGAGGATCGAGCTTACAACACTTCTTGCGTTGACTCAGAGGGGTTTAGCGTTTCACACACAAAAAAATATGTATGTAAGGAGATCTTGTTTTTTATATAATTTAGTACATATGCTTTCTGGAAAGATAAGAGTGAAGATGAATTATATTTATAAAATGCGAGTTAATTTGATTAAGAGAGAGAGAGAGAGAGAGAGAGAGAGAGAGAGAGAGAGAGAGAGAGAGAGAGAGAGAGAGAGAGAGAGAGAGAGAGAGAGAGAGAGAGAGAGAGAGAGGGGGGGAGAAGCTAGAGGACTTTAACAGGAGGCCACACAGGATGAGATGGAAAGACATGAATGAAAAGAAACTGAGAGGTGATTACTGAAGAGATATGACTGTGATTCCTTGCACCAATCCTCCCTGCACACGTCCACTCTGCTCCACAGCCCTCCAGGTGACCGCCACTCACTCTGATGAATAAGTCACATGAGGAAACACTTGAGAATGTATATCCTCGGCACTAGAGACACTCAGGTGTTGCGAATGTTTGTTTAGTCATCAACTTAAGAACATGAGAAAGAAGGAACACTGCAGCAGGCCTACTGGCCCATGCGAGGCACGTCCAAGTCACCCCCCGGTTTAAACCAATGACCCACCTAGTCTGGTCAGGTCACATCCACTTAAGGAAGGAGCACGGAATCAGACCTTGTGGGTATTGTGTACTGTTAATAACATGAGACCTCTCAAACTCCATCCTTTCCTTCAGGTTGTCCCTCCCTCCCTCCCTCCTACATTTGTCTATCCCTACCTTTACTGGTCGTCCCTCCCTCCCTCCCTCCTACATTTGTCTATCCCTACCTTTACTGGTCGTCCCTCCCTCCCTCCCTCCTACATTTGTCTATCCCTACCTTTACTGGTCGTCCCTCCCTCCCTCCTGCAGTTGTCTATCCCTTCCTTTACTGGTTGTCCCTCCCTACTGCAGCCCTCCACCCCTTCCTTCACAAGTGCCAGCCGTTCCTTCCTCTTCCAACCCTCCTTTCATTCCTTCACAAGTGCCAGCTGCCCCTTCCTTCCGCAGCCCTCATTCCTCTCGCCTTCACAAGTGCCATCTGTCCATCCCTCCTACAACCCGTCATCCTCTCTCACAAAAGCCATCTGTCCCTCCCTCCCTTATTGCTCTGTCCCCCTCCTCCAGAAACCCTACCCACCAATCAATAACCCCACTCATCCTAACCCCATCCCTCCACCTTCAGTTATTGACAGACCAAACTCCTGACACCGTCCCCGCCAAACACTATTAAGGGCCTCAAAGTCCTATACAAGACAGCAGTTGCTGCTGGCAACTTAGTAGTTAATTATACAAGAATAACGACAAAAAACAGGAGATAATAGCAGCCACAGAAACCCAAGCAATGAGTGACTAGTGCCAGAGAGATAAACAGAGAAAATAATAGACTATTATGATGGAGAGAAGTGGAGAACAAGGGTAATGGATCTCCTAACACAAAATTTGTACCAAAAAAAATATATATATACTAAAATACGAGTGAACAAGCCAGCAACGCCTGATATTCACTCACACTGAGACGTAGATTAAAAATAAACGAAAGAGGAAGCCAGCAATCATTATATCCTAAAACCTTAATTAAAGTGACTAGTGGATGTATAACTGCACCACGAGAGTGACATAGAGTAGAGGTAACTGTGGGAAAGTGAGAGAGAATAGTCAGAAAAAAATACGCATGGAACAAGTAATAAAGAGAATGAGAGAGTTAATAGTCAGGATTCAGTGGGAAGTAAAACTCAAATGGAGGTCATCACGGAATAAAATATCTTACAAAAGTATGTTTAGCCATTAGTAGCATTTTTTTTTTCAGTCCAAAAGTCGAAAGGAGGCAAATACTGGGACAAATCTTAAGTTAACAAGCCTGGAGTATACCTACCTGGAAAGGGTTTCGGGGGTCAACGCCCCCGCGACTTGGTCTCAGATCAGGCTTCGTGGTGCATCAGGGTCTGATCAACCAGGCTGTTACTGCTGGCTGCACGCAAACTGACGTACGAACCACAGCCCGGCTGGTCCGGTACTGACTTTAGGTGACTGTCCAGCGCCTTCTTGAAGACAGCCAGGGGTTTATTGGTAATCTCCCTTATGTATGCTGGGAGGCAGTTAAACAGTCTTGGGCCCCTGACACTTACTGTGTTGTCTCTCAGTGTACTCGTGGCGCCCCTGCTTTTCATTGGGGGAATGTTGCATCTCCTGCCGAGTCTTTTGCTTTCATAGGGAGTGATTTTCGTGTGCAAATTTGGTACTAATCCCTCTAGGATTTTCCAAGTGTATATTATCATGTATTTCTCTCGTCAGCGTTCCAGGGAATACAAATCAAGGGACTTCTACCGTTCTCAGTAATTTAGGTGCCTTATCATACTTAAGTGTGCCGTGAAAGTTCTTTGTACCCTCTCCAGGTCAGCAATTTCGCCTGCCTTGAAGAGGGCAGTTAGTGTACAGTAGTATTCCAGCCTAGAGAGAACAAGCGATTTGAAGAGAATCCTCATGGGCTTGGCGTCCCTAGTTTTGAAGGTTCTCCTTATCCATCCTATCATTTTCTTAGCAGATGAGGTAGATACATTTGACGAGTGTTTTTGACAGCGTAGATCATTCAGCTCTCTTGGCAATAAAATAATATATAACTCATGCACACAAGAAAAAACAACGATAAAAAATAAAAATTACTGACAACATTAAAACACAGAACACAAATAAATACTATCATACTAAGTTAAAATAACCGGCATCACTTAAAATTCCCATTAAATTATTGATGTTTAAAGACTCTCCTAAAAGTCCCTACAGTCACTCTGGTAAATATAAAAACCATGTTGAAAGCAGAAAGGCCGAAATATGCTTAACTCCACACAGTTGAGATCCAGGGAAAAATCACCAGACTCAACATAAAGACTCTCGATAGGGTAAGTACAGAATGCACCCATTCAAAGCCGCAACAGGATCTAGTAAGCGCAGCAGGGAAGAACTGGCCGAGGAATAGATCTGGCAGCTCTCCCGATGCACTCCCGAGATACAGTAAGAGAGCACCTTAAGAATGTCTAGCGCTAGAGCATCCACTTCCAGCTTCTTTATACGAAGCTCATGTCGGACGACGATCATTCATCATCCCCAGAAATATCACCGACTTGTCGCTTCTGATAAGACAGAACCACGGTAGAGAGTACAGCATCAGACTGCCGAACACAGGACCGGGTGAAATGAACAGCCAGTCAGTGAGAGGAGGCAAAAAGCAGGTACCTGACAGCATTGAAGAAATGCAGAACAAGAGACACGAAGGAAGACAGATTACCGAACAAAACAATCATTCATTACGATTTCTTGCCAATAAATTCACGTACTATGGTATTTGCGGATGATTCACAAGTGACGAAAGGAGTAAAAAAGTGGAATACAACTAAAAAATATTACAGGCAGACATGGATAACATTAATTGTCCAGTAAGTAGCTATTTGATTTCAAGTTTAAGGAGTATAAGGTGATGAAGGAGATGGAACGATAAAGGAGGACAGAAAAAAATAAAAAAGCATTATTGGAAAGTAACTGCTGGGCTTAGAGAATAAACAGGGCTTAAGAGTGGACACACTACCTAATCTATCATCTGAAGCTCAGTTAATGAGTATAACATGAACCTCATATATAACATTAACAAACAGAATAAGGATATTCAGGAGTCTCATTAAAAATACCTCTATGATTAAATGATGGGGCAACTGAGCTTGAGCTTGATCCCCCTTAAACAAAGACAGAGATACAAACAAACAAACACGAGACACACTTTAACACCCCTCCCAACCGAAGCGCAAAAAATAAACGCCACAAACAAATTAACCAAAAAAACACTTAGCACACAAATTCATTCACCGTCGAGTCAATTATATTTTAACGCCCGATAATGGAGTTAATATATATTTATTTGCAACACGGATGAAAATTCGTCCATTAGGGGAAGCATATTCCCCAAGGGTACAGCGAAACCTCATATTTTATTCAATAGGGCAACATATGCAACAGCGAGATTTAGTCGATGCAACAACAGCATGTACTCAACAGAACAGTTCGATACAAGAGCGGCGAACACAGCAGCCGCCAGCTGAGTCGTTCCCTGCTAATGAATAAACACAAAAGGTAAGCTTAGCGAGTGCGGAAATGTTCTTCACTTCTTTGTAGGTATGCACGGCTGTATATTGAGGCCTACAGTCTCTGTGCTACAGTTGCGGAAGAGGATAGAAAAGTTGAAGACTCTCTACCCACTCTCCACCCCTCCCCTCAGGCTCGTACTGCCAGAGAAAAAAAATGATGCAGTGTTGAAAAAGATGCATGGAAATCTAACAAGCATTTAACTGCTACTCTTACTACTGCTTCTATTGCAACTACCACAACTTTCACTATTATTTCAGCTTCATCTATTTTTAACAGTACAGTGGGCTAGTTACCTTCCTTACACCACTCCCTATCACACGCTCAGTGGAGTAGTGGTAAATCAGTGCGGGTCATTCAGTGCAAGGAGTGGTGTGGCGGCTCGATTCTCCGTCCGCTAATCGCCAGGCAACGACCTCTCCTCTCGTAGTTGAATTTATTTCCCTCGGTGTTGGGAAAAAATATTTATTTAACCGTCTATATTTACAGCCGTGGATAGAAAGTTGGTCCAGTGTTCTATTACTCTCTAAATTAAGAGTCCTTTCATCATACTGCCATTGCGTCAGGATCCAAATGTTGTACTGTAGCGCTAGTGAAGAAATGGTACAACGTTTCTCTCTGTCACCAGAACGAAGCTTTTGTCCCATTAAAAGCTTGTTTTATATCGTGTCGTTTTCTGTATTGCATCGTACTGGTAATTTTCATTACTGAATCACCTTCTTTATAAAAAAGTTCTTCTTGTTCGAGTGGAGCAAACTATTTCACTATCTTAAAAGTTCGAATAAGATTTCATAATCTCGCTTTTGTTAGATATAAAAAACTAATTGAGACAGGACAAGTTCTTGATGGTATTAGCTAATACCATCGCTTAAAAAGAATAATTCAGCTTATCTTCGCAATGATACAATTTGGGGACCAGAATTTGACTTTGTATGTATTGTGTAATCTAACCAATGCATTGTAGCGTCATTATTATTTCTGGCGTTTTATAGTCTAAATTTATAGGTCTGAAACCTAGAACTGCGTTGGCGTTGTTGTTCATGACCGGACATTATTTTGATTCACATGAAGTCGTTACTTCAGCCCCTCGAGAAGTATATTACATTACCACACTTACTACCCCTGTTACTCACCTCTCGACCTGCTTATATCACAGTTACCTACTGAGGACTATCACCACTTGTATCTAGAGTGATGAGCTCGTAAAAATGTAGCAGAAAGCTCTCTCCATGCCCTAAAATTTCCACTGTCCACACTATCACCACAAAAATGAGGGTGTAGTGAATTATACTGATATATTTCGAAACTCTGTTCCAGTATTCTATGACTGCTGACAAAAAAAAAAAAGTTGCCCACATTTGTCTTGCTTCTTCTGTCTCGGAGTTTCATACAATTATGCCACTACATTACCTTGAGCTTCAAATAGTATTTCAATATTTCTTAGTATTTTAAAAGTTTATACAGTGTTTTGACTCTTTATTTACAGAGTTTGGTTCTTTGATAAAGATACTCGCTTTGACAGTGGCGTTGTTGCTGTTCTTGTTTTTAGTATTGGTGTTAGCGATTTTGTTAGGTTCCTGCTGGCGTTGTTGATATTGATGGAACTGTTATTGGTAGAGGTGCTTTTGTTGATGGTGGCGTTGTTTTCGTTATTGTTTGTGGTTGTGTTGATGATGATGTTGTGGGAGATGTTCATGGCATTATTGGTGACTGTATTGTTGGCTAAGTTATATGTTGTTTTGGTATGTGCTGTTGTTTATGTTGCTTTGACATTGCTGTTGTTGCTGGTGGCCTTACAATTGGTATCATTGTTAATGCGTGTGATGATGATGACAATGATGTGATCAATGACAGAGGCAGTGGACAGAGACAAGTATACACAAATTAAAACATTAAATAATGACATGTTCCGCCACGAGAGGCATCGTCAGAGCAGAGGGCACCTTCACGAAGAACAACATGTGTCCCACACAGTGCCCTTCATGACACGTTAGTGCCAGTGTTGAGGTTCGTGATGTTGTTGTTGGCGGCGGCGGTGGTGGTGGTGGTGGTGGTGGTGGTGGTGGTGGTGGTATTTTTGTGGTTATTATTAATTTTAGTGATGTTTTCAGTGGTGGTGGTGGTGTTCGGAATTCGTAATTCTAACGCCGTTGTATTTACTCTGTACCATTTATAATATGATTACCGATAATACCGGCCATTGTTGCCAAGTCTTGCAGATACAAATATCAACAGACGATGTATATAGTTCGTTGATTTCTCCCCGATCTATTCAACTAAAACAAATAACATTTCTTATTCTGTTATGTAAAGTTAACCTATATTTAAGTATTGTTAACAGCCAAAAAAACGGGAGGCTTACTTCCGGGAGCACGGAATACACGGTAGACCACCAAGAACGTTGGTTCGTGTTTTATACCACCTGTCTTTATTATTTTATGCTATGTGATGTATCCTTATTTTGTAAACATATTCTCTTCTCAATTATCTTTTGCATCTTGTTTATATATTTTAAGATCTGCATTTTCTTTTCTGTAAAAGCAAGACGGTGTTCTTGGTAAGGATAACTTGTTTAGTATACAGTTAAAGGATATTGTAAACGACTCTTACTTTCATGTAAGTTACATCGTAATGTTTACGTGGCTCAGTTATTGTGTAAACAATTCATTGATATTGTTCTTAAGTTAATGAATTTGTAAATCGTTCGTTAATACTGTAATTAACTGATGACGGTGGTGGTGGCGTTGTTGTTGTTGGTGGTGGTGATAGTAGTGTTGTTGGTGATGGCGTTGGTATTAATGCTGATGGTGTTGTTGGCGTTGGTATAAATGCTGATGGTGTTGTTGACGATGGCTATGATTTTGCTGGTGGTGTTAATTGTGATGTGGTGATGGTGGTGGTGGTGATGATGATGGTGGGGGTGATGATGATGGTAGTGATGATGATGGTGTTGGTGGTGATGATGGTGGTGGTGATGATGGTGGTGATGATGGTGGTGGTGGTGATGATGGTGGTGGTGGTGGTGGTGGTGGTGATGATGGTAGTGGTGGTGGTGATGGTGGAGGTGGTAGTGATGATGGTGGTGGTGGTGGTGATGGTGGTGGTGGTGATGATGGTGGTGATGGTAGTGGTGGTGGTGATGGTTGCGGTGGTGATGATGGTGGTGGTGATGATGATGGTGGTGATGATGATGGTGTTGGTGGTGATGATGGTGGTGGTGGTGGTGGTGATGATGGTGGTGGTGATGGTGGCGGTGATGATGGTGGTGATGATGGTGGTGATGGTGGTGGTGGTGGTGATGGTGGTGGTGGTGGTGATGATGGTGATGGTGGTGATGGTTGTGGTGGTGATGATGGTGGTGGTGGTGATGATGGTGGTGGTGGTGATGATGGTGGTGGTGGTGATGATGGTGGTGGTGGTGATGATGGTGGTGATGATGGTGGTGGTGGTGATGATGGTGGTGGTGGTGATGATGGTGGTGGTGGTGGTGGTGATGATGGTGGTGATGATGGTGGTGATGATGGTGGTGATGATGGTGGTGATGATGGTGGTGATGATGGTGGTGATGGTGGTGGTAGTGGTGGTAATGGTGGTGAAGATGGTAGTGGTGATGATGGTGGTGGTGATGTGGTAGTGGTGATGAAGGTGGTGGTGGTGTTTTCCCTTCTTTCCCTTCCCATTTCCTTCTTCTACAATCTTCCTCCTCTTCTTTCCACCTTCCCTTCCTCCTGCCCCATCAAAACTTTCTACTTCTCTCTACCTCAACCTCCAATTACTCTTTCCCTTCCTCGTTCGACCCCCCACCCTCCTTTACCCCCACCCCTCCTCCTTCCCCTCTTCCTGCCATTCCTCCTCTTGGCTAAGAGGTCCACCTTCTTGTTCGGATATCATCTTTTGCCTCCAGCCGTCCTCTGAATGGTCCTCATCTACGACTTTGAACTCCTCAGACTCATCTTAGAAATGTTTCCTCCCTCTCTCTCTCTCTCTCTCTCTCTCTCTCTCTCTCTCTCTCTCTCTTCTCCTTTCCCTCTCCCTCTCCTCTCTCTCTCTCTCTCTCTCTCTCTCTCTCTCTCTCTCTCTATCTCATCTCTGCTTTCATTTTGACGCCCTTTCACTCACATTCGGCTCTGTGATGAAGGCTGTCTGCCGCCGCCGTCTCTGCTGTGGCGCAGATGTTTGCTACCTGCCTGACAGCTCCTCCTTATTATTGCCTCAATGAGACACCTAATATCTCCTCTCTCCCTCCCAATAATTACATTTACAAATTATCTTGGTTTTATTATTATTATTATTATTATTTTTATTAAATATATTATTATTATTATTATTAATTAATTATATTATTATTATTGTTTTTATTATCATCCTCGTCCTCGTGGCCCCGTCTCAGACTAGGCCTTTAAGAATGGAAGATAAGAACATAAGAACATAAGAAAGAAGGAACACTGCCGCAGGCCTACTGGCCCATGCGAGGCAAGTCCAAGTCTCCCACCGGCTTAAGCCAATGCCCCGACCCAGCCAGGTCAGGTTACATTCACTTAAGGAAGGAGCACGGCATCTGACCTAGTAGCACAAGCTAGTCAGAACCAACTCACACCCACCCGCACCCACTCATATATTTATCTAGCCTATTTTTAAAACTACACAACGTTTTAGCCTCTATAACTGTACTCGGGAGTTTGTTCCACTCATCAACAACTCTATTACCAAACCAATGCCTTCCTATATCCTTCCTGAATCTGAATTTATCAAACTTAAAGTCATTGCTGCGAGTCCTGTCAATACTAGATATTTTTAGCACGCTATTTACATCCCCTTTATTTATTCCTGTTTTCCACTTATACACCTCAATCATATACCTTCTAATTCTACGCCTTTCTAGAGAGTGCAGATTCAGGGCCCTCAGTCTATCCTCATAGGCAAGATTTCTGATACATGGGATCAACTTAGTCATCCTCCTTTGTACGTTTTCCAGAGCATTTATATCCATTCTGTAATACGGTGACCAAAACTGTGCAGCATAATCTAGATGAGGCCTAACCAAGGATATATAGAGTTGAAGAACAACCTGAGGACTCCTATTATTTATGCTTCTTGATATGAAGCCAAGGATTCTGTTCGCTTTATTGCGAACACTTATGCACTGCTGTCTTGGTTTTAGATTACTGCTAACCAGAACTCCTAAATCCTTTTCGCAATCAGTAGTATTAATTAAGATCTACATTATTTAGTTTATATGTGGCATGGTTATTGTCCTGTCCAATATTTAGAACTTTGCATTTATCTATATTAAACTGCATCTGCCCCTTCTCCGACCACTGCATCAGTCTATTCAAATCTTCCTGGAGTGCTCTAATGTCCTCATTTGAATGAATTGGACGGCCTATTTTGGTGTCATCGGCAAACTTGCTTATGTCGCTATTTATTCCCTCATCTATGTCGTTTATGTAGATTGTGAACAACAAGGGACCCAATACCGACCCCTGTGGAACACCGCTTGTGACGCTTCCCCACTCTGATTTCTCTCCATTTATGCAAACTCTCTGCTGCCTATTTGTGAACCATGCCTCTATCCAGGAAAAAATTTCTCCTCCTATTCCGTGTGCCTTAATTTTCCTCAATAGTCTCTGATGTGGGACTCTATCAAAAGCCTTACTGAAGTCCATATACACAATATCATATTCATTACCATGATCTACCTCCTCAAACACCTTAGTGAAAAAAGTTATTAAATTTGTAAGGCAGGAACGCCCTTTTGTAAAACCGTGCTGAGATTCGTTGATTAATTTATGCTTTTCAAGATGGCTGCGAATTGCCTCGGCTATTATTAATTCCATAAATTTTCCCACTATGGAGGTTAGGCTTATTGGTCTATAGTTCGAAGCTAAGGACCTGTCACCTGCTTTGAAAATAGGTATTACATTTGCCATTTTCCACTTATCTGGCACCATGCCAGTTTGCAGTGATATGTTGAAAAGATTAGCCAACGGTTTGCTAAGCTCCTCTTTACATTCCTTTAGAACCCTTGCATACAGTTCATCAGGGCCTGGGGATTTGTTAGGTTTTAATTTATCTATTTGTCTAAGGACCATGTCACTTGTGACCCTAATCGTGCATAGTTTACTATCGTCCTGTTCTACATAATTTATTATTTCTGGAATATCGCTAGTATCTTCCTGTGTAAAAACTGAGAGGAAGTACGTGTTAAACATTCTACACATTTCCTTATCACTGACGGTGAGCTGACCTGAGTAACTTTTGAGTGGGCCTAGTCTCTTTTTGCTTTTCTTATTCCCTTTTTTATTTCTCTCTTTAACTGAATATATTTATTACTTAATTGCCCCTCTCCTCTTTTGATTTGCCTATATATGCCTCTCTTTTGACCAATGAGATGTTTTAATCTATTGTTCATCCATTTAGGATCATTTTTGTTTGATCTGATTTCCCTATTAGGAACATAAGTTGTCTGAGCAGCTAGAACTATTCTCTGGAAAACGTCATATTGGCAATCACCACCTACCTGACCCACTGTCAGGTCATTCCAGTTTAACCTACCCAGGTAATTTTTCAGTCCTATGAAATCAGCCAGGCGGAAGCCAGGGACAGAGACTTGATTGCCATTATTAGGGTAATTCCATGATATATTAAAACTGAGTGATTTGTGATCACTTTCCCCAAGCTCATCATTAACCTCAAGATTATTAATTAGCGATTCCCTGCTGGCAAGAACCAAGTCTAGCAGGTTATTTCCTCTAGTTGGTTCTGTCACCAACTGTTTCAAAAAACAATCCTGAATCGTATCAAGAAAGTCACTTTAATCTAAATTTCCTGTCAAATTGCTCCAGTCAATTTGTCTAAAGTTGAAATCTCCCATTAGCACAACATTTTCATATGTAGATGCCTTACGAATTTCATCCCATAGAAGTTTACTGCACTCCCTATCAAGATTTGGGGGCCTGTAAATCACACCCAAGATAAGTTTTACACGGCCTTCAAGAAGCTGTAACCAAACAGATTCAGTGGCTGACGCTTCTAATTTTATATCTTGTCTAACACAACAATTTAAATTGTCTCTGACATACATCGCTACTCCACCACCCTTCCTGTTGACCCTATCAGTGTGGAATAATTTATAGCCTTGTATGTGCCATTCAGAAGGCAACTCTCTATCTTTCAGATTGAGCCAGGTCTCTGTTATAGCAATAATATCTATGTTTCCTGCACTTGCAATTAATCTTTGCTCATCTATCTTATTTCTTACACTCCGGCTATTAGTATAGTAAACCTTAAGGGAGCTAGTCCCTTGTTTCCCTCTGCTGTCTTCCTTTGTTTGCTGACCTGATCCATTGTCAGGAAATTATAGATAAGCGTGAACTGAATGTAAGTAGAAGTATGTGAGACGTAGGTTCAGTTTTACCTATCTTGGCTCTTAGTAACCCTATCCTTCAATACTCCTTTCTCTGTTCACCATGGATAGGTATGGTTCTCTCTATTATTCATGTGTATGTACTATCTTTCTCTCTAGTCTTCATGGGTGCGTACTATCTTTCTCTCTAGTCTTCATGGGTGCGTACTATCTTTCTCTCTAGTCTTCATGGGTGCGTACTATCCTTCTCTCTAGTCTTCTTGTGTACGTACTATCCTTCCCTCTATCCTACACTAGTACGCTCATTCTCCCTCTCCATCCTTTCTATCCCATGAGGCTAGAGGCTTGCTAAGCCACTCCTAGCATCATCCCTGAGGTCTTGCGATGGCTGGTTGTAAAGGCATAGACGTCGAGGTGGTGTTGGTGATGGTTGAGGTGGTGTTGGTTGAGGTGGTGTTGGTTGAGGTGGTGTTGGTTGAGGTGGTGTTGGTCGAGGTGGTGTTGGTTGAGGTGGTGTTGGTGATGATTGATGTGATGTTGGTTGAGGTGGTGTTGGTGATGGTTGAGGTGGTGTTGGTTGAGGTGGTGTTGGTTGAGGTGGTGTTGGTTGAGGTGGTGTTGGTGATGGTTGAGGTGGTGTTGGTTGAGGTGGTAATGGTTGAGGTTGTGTTGGTTGAGGTGGTAATGGTTGAGGTGGTGTTGGTTGAGGTGGTGTTGGTGATGATTGAGGTGGTGTTGGTGATGATTGAGGTGGTGTTGGTTGAGGTGGTGATGGTTGAGGTGGTGTTGGTTGAGGTGGTGTTGGTGATGGTTGAGGTGGTGTTGGTTGAGGTGGTGATGGTTGAGGTGGTGTTGGTTGAGGTGGTGTTGGTGATGGTTGAGGTGGTGTTGGTTGAGGTGGTGTTGGTTGAGGTGGTGATGGTTAAGGTAGTGTTGGTTGGGGTGATGATGGGCGAAGGTGAGTGGAATGGGATGAGGTGGTAATGGGTGAGGGTGTGGGAAATGGGATGAGGTGGTGATGGGTGAGGGTGAGGGGAATGGGATGGGGTGGTGATGGGTGAGGGTGAGGGGAAAGAGGGGGGTTTAAGGGTATGGGATGAAGTGGTGATGGGTGAGGGTGAAGAGAATGTGATGAGGTGATGATGGGTGATGGCGAGGGAAATGGGATGAGGTGGTGATGGGTGTGGGAAATGGGATGTGGTGGTGATGGGTGAGGGTGAGGGGAAAGAGGGGGGGTTTAAGGGTATGGGATGAAGTGAGTCGTAAGGTTTGGCTGTTGCAATATTTTTCCTCTCAACAAAGGATAATATTTTTCCTGTCTATCCGTGTCAGTCAAATTTTGTCTCCCCCTTCTTATCCCTTCCTTCTCTCCCTCCCTTCTCTCCCTCCCTGCCTGCCTCCCTGTCTTTCTTTCTCCTCCTCACTCCCTCCCCTTTTACAAGTACCACCAATGCGTAAATTGCTTGTAGTAATGGGCTTGTGCAACATTGCAAGCGCTAAATATTGTATCAGTTGCTTGAATTGTATGAACAATGGTCTAGGGAAAGTACTGTTTAGAAAGGCAAAGTTTCTGCAAGCATCTCTTGCGCAGGTTCCCACTCTGCCAACAGTAACAGCAACAGCAACAGCAGCAGCAGCCACAGCAGCAGCAGCAGCAGCAGCACGATATCACAGCTCCCGTGTCTATTACCAAGTGCAGCTGTGGCTGAACATGCTTCTGGATGCAGAAGATCCTGGGTGAATATTGGTCAATGGTTGATTTGAATCATGAACAACAGCTGTATCATCAGCACCAGAACAACTACTAAAGGTGCTCAGCTGCTGCTTCAAGACGGACAATAACACGAAACTATGTACCAGAAAAAAAACAGAAAAAACTGGTCTGGAGCAACGTAGACGAATTGTGAAATGTCGCCTGTGTGGCGGAAAAATGGACACTTTCGTCTGTGATAGTTGCTCTTCCATAAGAAACAGAATTATCTGCTGTTTACTGTTAACATTAGCCTATGATCCATATTTATGGCCCCATGCTAGTCATAATTATAATTCTATATTTTTTTATTGAATTATGGCACCCAGACCAGCACGGTGCCAAACATCAATACATTCTTCCCCCCTTCCTTCCTCACACACGCCTTTTTTATCCTCTAATATTAAAAAAAAAGAATAATACACAATTTGATTCACAAGAATTACCACTAAAATTCATACCCGAAGAAAAAAATCAGGTACAAAAACAAGTCGCATAAACATGCAAGCAGTTAGATGATTTTACTAACAGTGCACTAACTCAATCGTCTCCATTTTTTTCAGGTATAATGTTCGCTAAATTATTCATCAGTACAACACAGTAAAACTAAACTATTTTGCAATTATGTTGATTCCATTTTCCCACTACACTGAGAGTGTTGTTATTCCAGGAAGGTCACTTAAGCCGACAGTGTCAAAGATCAGGTCACTACATTTAACATACATACTGTACAGTATATATATATATATATAATATAAAATATATATATATATATATATATATATATATATATATATATATATATATATATATATATATATATATATATATATATATATATATATATATGATGGGACGCAGCCTCTGGTGTCCCATCACACAAGTAACCCTACAGAAGAAGTGCAGTATTTAAAGCATATTCGTTGGTGCAAGGCACAGCCCCACCTTCCTGCCTCTTATCTTACCCTCTTCCTCGTCCTCTCTCTCCCTCCTTTGCCTTTTCCCTCCCTCTTTCCTTCCTACATTCCTGCTTCCCTCCTTTCTCTTTATCTCTCCCTCCTTTATTCCCTCCCTCTCTCTCTCTCTCTCTCTCTCTCTCTCTCTCTCTCTCTCTCTCTCTCTCTCTCTCTCTCTCTCTCTCTCTCTCTCTCTCTCTCTCTCTCTCTCTTCCTTGCCTCATTTTCGCCCGACCTCCATCTCTCCCCCTCTCTTCACTCCTCCTCCCTCCAACACAGACATCTCCCACGCCTGCAGGATCGCCTGATCCAGTCCTCCGTTTCACTTACTCCACCAACTCCATTTTTTCTCATTCTGAAACACTCTTCAACTCCATTAAAGTGCCCAACTCTCTCGCTTCATCTTCTCCCTTCCTTCTCCACTTCCGCAAAATATCCACTGACCTGGGAAGCTGTGGGACTTGGGGAGGGAGGATTGGGGAGGAACTGGGTAAGGGGAAAGGGGGTAGGATTGTTTGTGAGGATTGAGTAGGGATGAACTGGGTGGGGTTGTAACTGGGTAGGGGGTGGAACTTGATGTGGGTGGAGATAAGGTGGAACTTGATGTGGGTGGAGATAAGGTGGAACTAGGTGAGGATGAAACTAGGTGTGAGTAGAACCGAATGGCGGGGATACTGAGTGAGATGTATAACTAGGTTCTGTTTCTGTTCTATTATATTTACAAAGCACGAGAACTGTCTGTTTTTTCACTATTTTTAACATATCCTGTTTCTAACAGAACCAAATTTACACTATCAATAAAAAATTGCTACTCTCAGGACCAAGTCACTCTCACAGTACATAAATCATAACCACGAAGCAAGCAGAACTGTTCAAAGTCTGTTTATAACGTTTTGCAATCTATTTTCATAACTCGTTCAGTGTCTTCGTACGTAATAGGAAATTTAGACGAAATGGGAAGTATCCCCAACCATTTATATCGAAAAATATGCTGGGTTTTTAATCAGGCACCCTGCGGGGAAAGTGGCACCTTGTGGGGTGAGTGGCACCCTGTGGGGTGAGTGGCACCCTTTGGGGAGAGTGGCACCCTGTGGGGATAGTGGCACCCAGTGAGGAGAGTGGCACTCCTAGAGAAGAGAGTCCTACACCTAGGTACAAACCAATCAAACCGCAGCGTCTGGTGTGGAAGGGGTTACTGATACGAAGTGGTACTAGGGTGGGGGTGAGTGGGGATGGTTGACTAGGTGGGGTATACCTTTGATATACCTTTGAAGAGTTTCGAGAGTTTATCTACTCTCTGAGCCCGGCCATGGGCCAGGCTCGTCTGGTGCTTGCCTGGTCAACCAGGCTGTTGCTGCTGGAGGCCCGATGCCCCACATATCCATCACAGCCTGGTTGATCTGGCACCCGATGAAGATACTTGTCCAGTTTCCTCTTGAAGGCTTCTACACTGGTTCCAGCGATGTTTCGGATATCTTCTGGTAAGATGTTGAATAGTCTGGGACCCCGGATGTTAATACAGTGCTCCCGTATTGTCCCCACCGCACCCCTGCTCCTCACTGGGTTTATTTTACACTTCCTCCCATATCTCTCACTCCAGTATGTTGTTATGGCAGTGTTGTTATGGTAGGTGGACAGGGAGGTGGCAGACCAGATGCAGGGTGAGTTAGTTGGCTGGAATGGGGGTTATGGCAGAGAGTGGGCATGGGTGGTAGATCAGATACAGGGTCTACCTACCTGGAGGGTATTCCGGGGATCAACGCCCCCGCGGCCCGGTCTATGACCAGGCCTCCTGGTGGATCAGGGCTTGATCAACGAGGCTGTTACTGCTGGCCGCACGCAGTCCAACGTACGAACCACAGCCCGGCTGATCCAGCATTAACTTTAAATATCTGTCCAGCTCCATCTTGAAGACAACCAGGGGTCTGTTGGTAATTCCTCTTATGACTGGTGGGAGGCTGTTGAACAGTCTTGGGCCCTTGACACTTATTGTGTTTTCTCTTAGTGTAATAATGGCGCCCCTACTTTTCACTGGGGGTATATTGCATCGGCTGCCAAGTCTTTTGCTATCGTAGGGAGTGATTTCTGTGTGCAGAAATTATGGAGATTATGGAGGGACCAGTCCCTCCATAATCTTCCAGGTGTAGATTATGATGTATCTCTTTCGTGAGTCTGTTGGCTGGAATGGGGGTTATGGCTGAGAGTGGGCATGGGTGGTAGGGTGGGTATGGAGAGAAAAATGGGCGAGTTTGGTAAAGTGGGAGTCGCTTCCAGAGGCTATCGCCTCTGCGGCCCGGTCCCAGACCAGGCTTGGAGAAAGAAAGATTTAGAGGTGACTCAAGGGAGAGGAAGACACTGTGTGTGTGTGTGTGTGTGTGTGTGTGTGTGTGTGTGTGTGTGTACACCAATTGGAAGTTATGTACTAAATATACAATGAGGGATTCTGTCCACCTCCGAATTTCTTTTTTTTTTTTTTGGTAAAAACTAAGTTTAATTGGTATTTCTTTTGGATATGTTACCACTTTATTGAACACTTCACCACTTCTGCTGGACTCTTCACCACTTCCATTCCCATACACTTTTACTGACTTCCGACATTTTCAGTCTTGTTAAGTTAGATTTTTTTTTGTTTAACATTAACAATAATCAAACAGCTGGAGAAAGTTTCGCTCCTTCACCTCGCATTTGTAAACAGCTTTTGTTAGCGGCACTTCTCCACTAAAAACCTCGTTCACACACATGATTACTTCACTGCTGGCTTTATTCTTCTGCCCTTCCGTCTACACAACACCTTGTTATCACCTGCTCGGTGATACATCTTTGCAGGCACCGCTATTCACACTAAATATTGAGGTAAACACTTCTGGCTATTCTGGTGCATCCTCGGCCAGTGTGTGTGTGTGTGTGTGTGTGTGTGAGTGTGTGTGTGTGTGTTTATATATATCACGTACATACAGAGGCAAGTTCCATGCCTGAGGGAGGGATGGGTGTGTATTAGAGGGGGACCTAAAGTAATTGATCCTGACGACTGTGGCAGAGTGGAGACAAATTCCATAATGAGGTTTAATAATAAAATGTGGTTCAGCTGGAGAGGCCAGGAACCACCAATGACCTTCGAGGAAGGTTAAAACGCTGAGCAGAACCCAAGGTTTGACCCTGCAAATACAAATAGGCGAACACATACACACACACACACACACACACACACACACACATACATACATACATACATAGCTTTAAGAAGAGGTATGATAAGGCTCATGGCGCAGGGAGAGTGACCAAGTAGCGGCCAGTGAAGAGGCGGGGCCAGGAGCTATGAATCGACCCCTGTAACCACAACTAGGTGAGTACAACTAGGTGAGTACATACACACACACACACACACACACACACACATACACAAACACACACACACACACACACACACAGTAGCGGAGTTAGGTGAGTACATACACAGGGTGGGTAGATTGCATTTTCCTGGACTGCAGGAAGGCCTTCGACACAGTTCCTCACATGAGATTAGTAAAGAAGTTGGAAGAACAAGCATGTATAACAGGAAGAGCACTGGAATGGATCAGGGAATACCTCACAGGGAGGCAACAACGGGTCATGGTGCGTGATGAGGTATCACAGTGGGCGCCTGTGACGAGCGGTGTACCGCAGGGGTCAGTCCTAGGACCAGTGTTATTCTTGGTACATGTAAATGACATGACGGACGGGATAGACTCAGAAGTGTCTCTGTTCGCAGATGATGTGAAATTAATGAGGAGAATCACATCGGAAGAGGACCAAGCAGGACTTCAAACAGACCTTGACAAGCTTGACATCTGGTCTAGCAACTGGCTTCTCGAATTCAATCCCACCAAATGCAAAGTCATGAAGATCGGAGAAGGGCAAAGAAGACCGCTGACAGAGTACAGGCTAGGCGGACAAAGGCTACAAACCTCGGCAAAGGAGAAAGACCTTGGGGTGAGTATAACGCCAAGTACGTCTCCGGAGGCACACATCAACCAGATAACTGCGGCAGCATATGGGCGTCTGGCAAACCTAAGATTAACGTTCCGTTACCTTAACAAGGAATCGTTCAAGACACTGTACACCGTGTACGTCAGGCCCATACTAGAATATGCAGCACCAGTCTGGAACCCACACCTGGTCAAGCACGTCAAGAAACTAGAGAAAGTGCAAAGGTTTGCGACAAGGCTAGTTCCACAACTCAGGGGTCTGTCCTATGAAGAAAGGTTGAGGGAAATAGGACTAACAACACTGGAGGAAAGAAGGGTCAGAGGAGACATGATAACGACATACAAAATACTGCGGGGAATCGACAAGGTAGACAGTGACAGGATGTTCCAGAGAGGGAACACAAAAACAAGGGAACACAACTGGAAGCTGAAGACTCAGATGAGTCAAAGGGATGTTAGGAAGCATTTCTTCAGCCACAGAGTAGTCAGGAAGTGGAATAGTCTAGAGAAAGATATAGTGGAGGCAGGAACCATACATAGTTTTAAGACAAGGTATGATAAAGCTCATGGAGCAGGAGAGAGCAGAGACCCAGTAGCGGACAGCGAAGAGGCGGGGCCAGGAGCTGAGTCTTGACCCCTGCAACCACAATTAGGTGAGTACAATTAGGTGAGTACACACACACACACACACACACACACACACACACACGCGCGCGCGCGCGCAGGTCCAGCACTCTACCACTGGGCTACGATATTTCTAATAGGAAAGTTTCACAGACTGCATTTTTGTGTTGTCTGCATCAGAGGCCAGCATATGTGACCTAAGTGTCCTCTGGCACACACATGACACAACAGTGATGTCTGTGAGTTCCAGTGGCGGAGCGCTGGACCTACTGCCATTCAGAACCAAGGTTTGAATCCCCATACTTTTTTCAGTTTATATATATATATATATATATATATATATATATATATATATATATATATATATATATATATATATATATATATATATATCAATAAGAACACTGCGACTAGCCGAGGACTCGAACCCATGTCGTTCTGGCCCGCCTCATGGTGAGCAAAAATCACATGACGCTCTAACCCACAGGACCAGTCAATCCTACAAGAATCACGCACCCAGCAGAGCTAGGTGTTTTACTGTGATCCAAGGACAAAAAAAAATTTTTTGCAAGGAAAATAAGCAAAAATTGTGAAAATATTCCTAAAAAAACGAGACTAAATAAGTAAGAGAGAGAGAGAGAGAGAGAGAGAGAGAGAGAGAGAGAGAGAGAGAGAGAGAGAGAGAGAGAGAGAGAGAGAGAGAAGAGAGAGAGAGAGAAGAATGGAATACGGTAGACAAGATATCTATGGAAGGCAAAAAATCCACGCAAGAAATTATGAAAGGCCTTACTTAGTGTTGGGAGTCACATCAAGATCCACAGACTCCAGGAATGCTACTGGGACACAAAATGAGATCTCCTGGTTTAAGAGAAGTTGTAAGAGAGTCCGTGCTGGGAGCGACTTATCGGAGAGTCAAGGGAACGACAGTGTAGGAGAGCTAAGGAAAACATGGAAAAATACATGAGACAAGCGATGGAAGGCAGGGGGAAATAAGCAAGAAAACAAGAAATGAACATGCAAGGGCGGAAATAATAACGAAGAAAGAATCCGAAAATAACAAAATCTAAGTCAAAATCTTAGTTTAAGTATAGTGAGATCTGATATATATTCGAGTCCTCGGCTAGTCGCAGTGTTGTTATATATATATATATATATATATATATATATATATATATATATATATATATATATATATATATATATATATATATATATATATATATATATATATATATATATGTATGTATGTATGGCGAAGACCTGACTCTTGTTGACCTCATCAAGCGCTAAGACAATTTTTACGGCCACGGTCTATCTGGCCGCAGATGTGGTCAACAGATTAAGGATTAAGAACTAGGTGACTAACTGTGGCCGAAGATTTATTCTTGGAATTAGTTTGGTTTCTCTCTCTCTCTCTCTTTTTGTCTGTCTGTCTGCCTGTCTGTTTGTCTCTCTGTCTGTCTGTTTCTGTCTGTCTGTCTGTCTCTCTTTCTCTATCCGTTTCTGTTTGTCTGTCTCTCCCTCTCCATTCATTTCTTTCTGCCTGTCTGTCTGTCTATCTCTCTGTCTCTGTCTGTCTGTCTCTGTCTCTGTCTGTCTGTCTGTCTGTCTGTCTGTCTCTCTCTCTCTCTCTCTCTCTCTCTCTCTCTCTCTCTCTCTCTCCTCTCCCTCTCTCCCGATGAGCACTTAGGATAAAATTTAAATGAACTTCCTCGTTACCACGTAATGACCCTTAACAATACGGATGCTCGCTAGTGACCCGCAGCGTCACAAGGGTCACAGCATCAGAAAAGTCACAGCGCCACAAGGGTCACAGTATCACAAGGGTCACAGCATTGCAAACACATCACAAACACCACAACATCACAATCACCAGTATCACAGACACCACATCATCACAAAAAAACAACAGCACCACAAACACCACAACATAAAGAGCACCACAGCATTACGAACATCACAGCATCACAAACACAACATCACCACAAACACCACAGCATCACAAACATAAGAACATAAGAAAGAAGGAACACCGCAGCAGGCCCACTGGCCCATGCGAGGCAGATCCAAGTCTCCCACCGGCTTAAGCCAATGCCCCGACCCAGCCAGGTCAGGTTACATTCACTTAAGGAAGGAGCATGGCATCTGACCTAGTAGCACAAACTAGTCAGGACCAACTCACCACAGCATCCCAAACACTACATCACAAACACCACAGCATCACAAACACTACATCACAAACACCATATCATCACAAACACTGCATCACAAACACCACAGCATCACAAACACCACAGCATCACAAACACCACAGCATCACAAATACTACATCATAAACACCACGGCATCACAAACACCACGGCATCACAAACACCACAGCATCACAAACACTACAACACAAACACCACATCATCACAAACACTACATCATCACAAACACCACATCATCACAAACACACCGGCACCACAAACACCACAGCATCACAAACACCAAATCATAACAAATACCACGGCATCCACAAATACTACATCACAAACAGCACAGCATCACAAACAACACATCATCACAAACACCACATCATCACAAACACCACGGCACCACAAACACCACAGCATCACAAACACCACAGCATCGCAAACACCACAGCATCACAAACACCACGGCATCACAAATACTACATCACAAACACCACAACATCACAAACACCACGGCATCACAAATACTACATCACAAACACCACAGCATTACAAACAACACATCATCACAAACACCACGGCATCACAAACACCACAGCATCACAAACACCGCAGCATCATAAACAACACACCATCACAAACACCACATCATCACAAACACTACATCACAAACACCACGGCATTACAAATTCTACATCACAAACACCACAGCATCATAAACAACACACCATCACAAACACCACAGTATCACAAACATCACATCATCACAAACACCACAGCATCACAAACACCACAGCATCACAAACACCACAATATCACAAACACTACATCACAAACACCACAACATCACAAACACCCCAGCATTACAAATAATACATCATTAATACCACAGCATCACAAACGCCACAGCATCACAAACACCACAGCATCACAAACACCGCAGAATCACAAACACCACAGCATCATAAACAACACACCATCACAAACACCACATCATCACAAACACTACATCACAAACACCACGGCATTATAAATTCTACATCACAAACACCACAGCATCACAAACACCACAGCATCATAAACAACACACCATCACAAACACCACATCATCACAAACACCTGTGTTTCCGAGAAGGCCTGTCGACCCCCAAAGGGTTAAGGGAGGGGCGAGACTTTTCAGCATCACAAATACATCACAAACACCACATCAAAAAGAGCACGGCATCACAAACACCACAGCATCACAAACACCACGGCATCACAAATACTACATCGCAAACACCACAACATCAAAACCAGCACGGCATCACAAACACCACAACATCACAAACACCACAGCATCACAAACACCACGGCATCAAAAATACTACATCACAAACACCACAGCATATCAAATACCACAGTATCACAAACATCACATCATCACAAACACCACAACATCACAAACACCACAGCATCACAAACTCCACAATATCACAAACACTACGTCACAAACACCATAGCATCACAAACACCACAGCATCACAATCACCATAGCATTACAAATACTACATCACAAACACCACAGCATCACAAACACCACAGCATCAAAAACACCACAGCATCACAAACACCACAGCATCACAAACACCACAGCATCACAAACACCACAGCATCACAAACACCACAGCATCACAAACACCACGGCATCACAAATACTACATCACAAACACCACAGCATCACAAACACCACATTATCATAAACAACACATCATCACAAACACCACATCATCAAAAACACTACATCACAAACACCACAGCATCACAAATACTACATCACAAACACCACAACATCAAAAACAGCACGGCATCACAAACACCACAGCATCACAAACACCACAGCATCACAAACAACACAGCATCACAAACACCACGGCATCACAAATACTACATCACAAACACCACAGCATTACAAACACCACAGCATCACAAACACCACAGCATCACAAACACCACAGCATCACAAACACAACGGCTTCGCAAACACCACAGCATCACAAACACCACAGCATCACAAACACCACAATATCACAAACACCACAGCATTACAAATACTTCATCACAAACACCACAGCATCACAAACGCCACAGCCTCACAAACACCACAGCATCATAAACAACACACCATCACAAACACCACATCATCACAAATACTACATCACAAACACCACAACATCAAAAACAGCACGGCATCACAAACACCACAGCATCACAAACACCACAACATCACAAACACCACGGCATCACAAATACTACATCACAAACACCACAGCATTACAAACACCACAGTATCACAAACACCACAGCATCACAAACACCACAGCATCACAAACACCACGGCATCATAAACACCACAGCATCACAAACACCACAGTATCACAAACATCACATCATTACAAACACTACATCACAAACACCACATCATCACAAACGCCACAGCATCACAAACACCACAGCATCACAAACACCACAATATCACAAACACTACATCACAAACACCACAACATCACAAACACCACAGCATCACTAACACCACAGCATTACAAATACTACATCACAAACACCACAGCATCACAAACACCACGGCATCACAAATGCTACATCACAAACACCACAGCATTACAAACACCACAGTATCACAAACACCACAGCATTACAAACACCACAGTATCACAAACACCACAGCATCACAAACACCGCAGCATTACAAACAACACACAATCACATATTTCAGAGCGGTTTGAGGAGTTTTCTGACACATTTGAAATTTTATCTACAATCTGCATATAAATAAAAGAATTGGTGTCAAATAGTGCAGAAACAAACAAAAAATGTCACATTTTTAAATCAAACTTGGTCTGTAAAGTTTAATATAGTTGATGGTGTCATTTCTTCAAATTTAAATAAATGTATAGTGCTATCCTATATTCGAAATTTTCAAGAAATATAAAATTTATGTCAATAAGTGTCTTAATTATTAACCTGTCTGTATTGCATGCCATTTTCAGAGTCATAGTTGAAATCGGAGACAATGAAAACCTGAACAAATTCGTGAAAAATTTTCATACATGAAAGTCTAAACCCGAATGTTTCATTGAGCGATGGGATTAAGTAGAAACTCGATTCTCTGGCTTTATCAGTTCAATATAGAGAAGGAAAGCGAGGATATTAGAAAATGAGGTAATTAGTTCCTCAACATAGAATATTATGTTCAGTACTGAACACCGACTTTCAGGCTGAGGGACTGATCTTCCACTGTCTTCTGTGTATAGTTTTGCAAGACTCAGGGTCTGAAATTCTGGAACAAAGATTTTTGTTGGGACAACGTTTTGCTCTGTGTAGAGCTTTGTCAGCTTGTAGTAAAGTTGTCCCACCATGAATCTTTCTCCGCAATTTTGAGTTGTAAACTTCCAGTGTGTCTGACGGACGATATTATGTCAGTGCTATCCACGTGAGGGTTAATGTAGTTATCCTCTCGTCAGTTGCCATGGAGGAGGGGTTGAGGGGAGGGGTGGAGGAAGGGGGTGGAGGGGAGGAGTTGACAGGAGGGGTCCTCCAAGTATCTGGGACTACCCTTCCCTTTCTCGCATCAATTCTGATTACTCCATCCACTACCCTTCCCTCGGCGCTGTCACACACACTTCTAACGCTTCCCTTTAGAATACTACTACTACTACTATTACTAGCACTAATTACTACTATTACTACTAGTACTAACTACTACTATTATTACTAGTACTAATTATTACTATTACTAGTACTAATTACTACTATTACTAATAGTACTAACTACTACTACTACTATTACTACTACTACTACTAGTATTACTACTACTACTAGTACTAACTACTACTACTACTACTTCTACTACTACTACTACTACTACTACTACTGCTGCTACTACTACTACTACTACTACTACTACTACTACTACTACTACTACTAATACTACTACTACTACTAATAATAATAATAATAATAATAATAATAATAATAATAATAATAATAATAAACAACGACAAAAGATAATTGGTCTAAATTTTACAAAATGCTGCTTTTTTTAATTTTTATTTCAATTTTTTTTGGCGTCATGTATAAAATTCCCATTGTATATATTCTTTAGAATATCTTTAACTCTCTATCTCTCTTTTGATGCGTATACACCGAGACCAGCATTGTATATATATATACCGAGGAGCGTATTTCTCAGTACATACTCGTACTGCCTTAGAGATTAATCCCAATATTACGGATGAGTATCTTTGACTGGTGGTGTACAGGGGGATGTGCAACACCTAATCATTTTTTTAAAATTGTTCCTCTGTTTCTTGTCTCATATGTGTTTCCTTGAGCTTAAGTTCGATATTTGCTGTTTCTCTGACCAGTGCCTCTTTTTGTATTTCAGATATACTGGGCCATTTCAGCAGCTCTGTGAATCTTTGCCTTCGCTTGTATAGGAAGCGTCTCTCTCTTTCTAGTTTACATCTTCTCTTCTCTCTTAAAGGAATGTGCCTTGAGCATACCTCATGTATCACAGAGTTTATTCTTTCTAGGCTAAGGTTTGGATCCGTGTTGTTTAGGATATCTTCCCAGCTAGTTTTATTTAGGACTTGGTTGATTTGATCCCACTGTGTTTTTGTTATTGAGGTTGAATTTGGTGAAGGTTCCCTCGTAACTGATCTCCTTATACTGGTCAGGAGCCCTGTGAATACATTTCTGAACCTCTATTATGGTATGATATGAGTGTATTGTCTTTGATACTGTTATATTTCGTACCAGGTCATCATTATTAGTGAAGATGAGGTCGAGTATATTTTCTAGTCTCATTGGCTAGACTATTTGCTGGTTTAAGGTGATTTTGTTGCAGAGGTTTAATAGCTCACGTGTGTGTAAATTTTCATCTGAGCTGCCTCCTGGGGTTATCTCAGCTAAAACATTATTTGCTACATTCCTCCACTTTAGGTGTTTTAAGTTGAAATATCCCAGAGTTGGAAGATTTTCCAGACAGTGGTCAATTTTCAAAAGCTGTTCCTGGAACTGTTGGGAAGTTGCATCCGGAGGCTTGTGTACAACCACAATGACAAGGTTTTGGTTTTCAATCTTTACTGTCAAAACTTCAACTACATCATTTGTGGTGTTTACTAATTCAGAAAAAAAATGAGCGACTCTGTGATATATAGGCCACCCCCACCCCCTCGTTGCTTGTTTTTTTTCTGTCGCAGCTGAATAAATTATAACCTGGGATTCATATTTCGTTGTCAAAGTGATCCTTTATGTGGGTCTCTGTGAGAGCCCCAAACATCGCATTTGACTCCGTGAGCAGTCCACTGATGAAAGGTATTTTCTTGTTTATTGATGGCTTTAGACCCTGTATATTTGCAAAGATAAATGTCGTATTGATGGCATGTTTGTTTGCTGGCACTGGTATTTGTTGTTCTGGAGTGGAAGCCACTGACTGTGCCTCCACTCCAGTAGTGATCCGAGGGGGTGTAGTATTTCTGTCATTTACTGCCAGTTTTTTTTTCATCCTGGCACTAAAAAATATCTTTCTCTGGAGTGGTTGTAACTACCCTGGTTTATTTCCCAAGGTCTGTGTGATCTGTACCTTCTTGTCCCTTTTAATTGGTTTGCCTGACAGTATGTATTGTAACATTTTCTTTCATGGACCGAAGAATAACACAATTCCGGGCGAAATAGTTTACAAGGAGAAAAATTGCATATTCTTATGGTCATGTGGTCGCGGCATGTGTTTGCCCAGATATTCCATGCCTACAGATACCCAAGTCACGTGGGCGATGATTCTTGGATCACATAATAGATAACAGTAAGAAGATTTTAATTCTAGCCTGCTGTATGAAGAGGCTTGGTTCACTGTTGCTTCTAGGCAATGGAATGAGATACTACTAATACGATAGTAGACTGAGAGGAATACAGATATTCGGAACCTTTATTGATGACGTTTCACCCACACTGTTTCTTATAATGTCCGATGAACAGCTAAACCAGGTAAGAGAAGGTGGACATAAACACAGTGACTAGCGGTGAGGTGGAGAACAAGTGAGGTACGAGTCATCTCGCGTCGATTCTCAAACACCCACTGAGTTTTCTGGCAAGAAGTTTAACTAACTTGTAGAAACCATTGTTCCGGCTGAAGTTGTTGGAGATACTGATGAGGGAAGAACTGAGGCATCTTCTCGGGGCATCCTTCTCCTTCGTAGTTACGAAGGCAGATTGAAAAATCTTTGCGTCCCTTATTTTTCGTGACAAAAATGCAATTATAGCCTCCGATCTCTCCCTCAGCGATTTCCGTCTGTCTTTCCACACAGATGATCATGTGAGGACAGCTGTTTGTCGATGCCTACGTAATCGGGAGACAGAATTTCATGCGGAAGGCATAAACAAACTGGTGAAACGTTGGGACAAGTTCCTCAATCGGCTTGATGATTACGTCGGAAGTTACGAATGAAGAATATTCGATATAACTGAGATGTAATTTTGTCGACAAAAAATAATGGACACGAAGACTTTTCGATCTGCCCTCCATAAACCATTCCAGTTTATCAAGTGGTTTTAACTTGCTCTGGTATTTGCCTCTTCATTTAATTTTGGTTTTAACCTGCCATACGAACCGGTGCTTAAGGCATTTTGATTCTGTATACAAATAAGTCGCACACAGTAGACTGAAATTTATGACGATGTTTCGGTCCGATTTGGACCATTAACTGGCCACACACAAGCGCGAAGGGAAGGGTGTCAGTATATAAAAGACGGGGGAGGGGGGGGGGCGGTAGTAGCAGAACTTCAAAACACTCATGACTTGACCTGATCTTTATTTCCTCACTTTACGTCTTCTCCTTCCCTGTATTTTCTTTGCCTTTCCCTTTTGCTTAGGTGGGATTCTGTCCTATGACATTTTTTTCCCTCCCTCTGGGTTTTGTCCTACCCTCGTGGGCCATTAACTCTCCTGCAGTGGTCTTTTTTTCTGTTTTCCCTTGTTCTTAGACTATACTACTACCACTACCTCTACCACTACTTCTACAATTATACTACTACCTCCTCTAGTTCTAATACTCCCGCCCCCGCCACGTCTCTTGTATGTACACTGGCTCCCTTCCCTTCGTGCTTCTGTGGCTAGTTAATGGTTCAAGTCGGACCGAAACGTCGTCATAAATTTCATTCTGCTATGTGAGGGTTATTTGTGTGTTGTTCCAGTCACGGTGTTGTGTCTTTTTATTCTTCATCTTGAGTCAAGCCTGAAATTAAACAGTTCTTTAAACAGTTCTAGCTTTACTTTGCTCTAGCCTGCTCTTGGAACCGGTTCTCCACACAGTCCTTGGGCTAGCCTGCCCTAGGAACCGGTTCTCCACACAGTCCTTGGGCTAGCCTGCCCTAGGAACCAATCATAGTTGTAGCCTGCAACACGAACAGGATCTATAATAAGTCTTGCCTCTTTCCAATGCACTTCCAGTTTTAATTCTCTAGGCATCTCATACCTCCAGCTGTATTACGATCAGATTTGGCTGTCTTCCGTCTGTCTCATGTCTGTATGTCTGTTAAAGTGTCTGTCTGCGTACCTTGAGCTGACCAATCACAGAGCATAGCCCTCCATCATCTGAACCAATCACTAAGCCTCCTTTTGACTCTTCGCGTCGCAAGGCATCCAGCCCTTTCGTGTACCCTCATTATCGAGTCTCTTTGCGCCACAGGTAACGTGGAACGCAAAAAAAGTTATCATCAAAGTCAAAACATCTACTTTCGAATGAACCCAGTGAAAGCCCCCCTTCCCCCCCTTCATTCCGCCCCTCCTCTTTCCTCTCGCTTCCTATCCACCCTCCCCCATCACCCCATATACCCCCTCTTTCCCCTCCTCCCTCTCCACTCTCAATCCCCTCGTCTTCTGCACCTTCCTTCCCTCTTCTAACTACCAAGTCTTTATTTTTGGTAAGTGCCCCATAAAGTCTTGATAGATTTCCCCACGTCTCTTCTCTGAATTATCGCTGATCTACATATAAATTTTTGGATGAAGACTGTGAAATGGAGGAAGAATTTTCGTACTTGGAACGAAGATGAATGAGGTCTATTAGAATAGTGAAGAGCTAGAGGGGAGTATGAAGGAAGGAATGTAGACGAAGTGTTTGCATTCAAGTGCAAACAATACCGAGATAAGGGATTTCAACTGTTTGTTGTATAAGTGATACAAACTTTATCAAGTTATGGGGATAGTGAAGTTCCGGTTGGGGGTGTGAAAAAGAATGGGAATATTTCCCAGTGAAAGTTAGAGTCATGACAAGGGTGTGTGTTGGTACCCCTCATTGTTTACACTATTTATAATTGGGGTTGTAAAAGGAGTGGCGACATAATATTAGAGCCTGGAACCGAGGTTGCTGTTTACATTCTTTATAAGTGTCGTAGAATAATTCCTGACGAAGAAGGATGAAGGTGGGAAGTTGAGTTCCCGTGTTTAACAATAATAACATCAAAATATGTGATTCCATTAATTGACATAAAAAAAACTTTAAAGCTTTAAGCATTATTTTTTTCTAAAGGCGTTACGTTTAATTTATATTTTCACCAGCTCAGTTCCGAAGGAGGAGATTCACGTAAACCATGAAAATCTTATTTCTTGAGAAACGAGTGAAAACATCAAAGATTTCCGCTGTCTCATCTTCGTTGTAACAAGGATTACACGGTGTTGTCTTGAGCATGAAGTCACTTCTTCAGATACTGCGCAGAAGACAGATATTTTTCTCTCAGATTTTTTGTCATGGCTGTTGAGGAAATGAGTGTCAGATCGTCCACTGAATTTAACATGTTCCTCTATCGTGGAACAGTAGTTCCACGATAGAGGAACAACATGTTAAATTCAGTGGACAATCTGACGTTCATTTCTTCAACAGCTATGCCGAAAAATCTGAGAGGAAAAATAATCTCTCTGTAAGAGCTTTCCTTCTGTTAAATCTCTAACTTGTGACGTCACGAGAAGGGGCTCTGAGAGTATACATTGATCATTTGCAATTTTTAAGTCTCGTTCAACGTATCTTCGACGCTCTGAGCTCAGTCATGTTCCATTATCACCCATTTTGACAGCGTCCTAATTAGAGGGCTTTTAATCCTCAGTACTGCTTCGTCCTCAAGGAAAAACTGAAAAGCATGAAAAATATGGAACAGAGAATAGGTGATCCGGATACCAAGTACTATGCCTTGTACTGTACCTTTTCAGAAGGTGCCTGATCTTTCCCAGGCTAACATATTTTCTGAGATGCACACCTTTCTCGATAGCCCAAGATTAACCGAATACGACGAGCTCCTAAAGCCGATATTCAATAAACCGTTCAATCTTTCTCTAGAGGACTCTCAGTGGGATCGAGCACCGCTTCCTGTTAGTCTTAGAGGGCCAGGTATTCGCAAGACATCACAGATATCAAGCATTCCAATCCTTTTGAGTCTCATCTCGAAAATTGGTTTAGACTTTAGATTCTTCCAGAGCGTTTGAGTGTGTTTATATTGATTCATGATCTCAAGTTTATCGAAGTAGCCGAAAATTGTGATACTCTTACAGCTTCATACCAATACGAGTCCTTAGGGAATAATTACATAGTGAAAGTCGCCTTAGCAATGCTTCAGAACATGTCCGGGAAGGCCAGAGCAGCAAGAGCTCTTCCTTATTGTTTGTTTTTCTAATGGTCCTCCCTAATTCCTCCCTGAGAACTCGCTTCGATTCTCATACCTCTTACATTCATTTCATCTCTCTGGACCATCGCAATGACTTCGATTCTCAGACTCGTAGCACCGTTTTCGATTCCCATGCCCATCGCCCTGGTGTAAGGCTTCGTCTCGTCATCTCTATCATCAACGAATACAGATTCACCTATGTCAATGCGTAGGGAGACGTAGACCAGTTTGGCTTTGATAGTCTAATCTGCCGTAAAAGACAGCAAGCGCGGGGAAAGTCAACGGCATCAAGAGAAGACTTGTTACATCCCACTTTAAGAATCAGCAAAAAAAAAACCTAATGCGAAGATCCACGCGAGGTCACCAGAGTGTTTTATTTTAGCAAGCTTCTGCTGCAGCACCTGCCGCAGTACCTGTTGCCGCGCCTACTCCAGCACCTGTCACGTCATGCAGGTATTCAGGGAACCACGCGAACTCGTTTTCAGCGGGAAGATGAAAGCATCGAAAAACTCTAAGAATGGTCTAATTCAAGCAAATAGATGTAATAAACGAAATTACCGGCGGCTCTAACCACACATCCCACACACCACCATAACAGCACATCACTCCAGGCCACCACCACACCTTACCACAACAACACATAACCCTCACACGCTACCACACATCACAAACACACACCACCACCCACACATCACACTACACAACAGTCACATATCACCGCACCACAACCACACATCACCATACCATCACACACGCTGCCCCAGCCACACCTCAACCAGTCACCAACACAGACCATCACGAACATCACCAACACCACCACCACACACCACCTCATAAACATTCCTGGAAACACATAAACAAAATGGATTGTTTAAGAACTATTATCTCAGGAGGACCACTACGTCTCATTCCCAGGAAGTATTCTTGTTTATTCGGAATATTTTGACACAAATTCGTCCTCCAGTAGATTTTGGCGTCATCACCGAAGAATAGAAGAAACAATACCGTGGTTGGAAAAATTCACAACTAGCCCACGATACCGTGGCTGGAAGTACGCGCTGCACACACACACACACACACACACACAAACACACACACACACACACACACACACACACACACACACTTCCTTCACTGTAGAAGATTAATCAGCTAGATCTGGGGAAAAGCACGGCTTCCTGGGAATAACACTCTCCTTGATAGGGAGGAAAAATAGTATGAGATTACCGAGGAAAAGAAAGAAAGAAGGAAGGAGGGAGGGAAGGAAAGAAGGAAGGAGAGAGAGAGAGAGAGAGAGAGAGAGAGAGAGAGAGAGAGAGAGAGAGAGAGAGAGAGAGAGAGAGACAGACAGACAGGCAGACAGACAGAGACAGAGAGAGACACAGAGACAAAGAGACAGAAAGAGACAGAGAGAGAGAGAGACATACAGAGAGACATAGAGAGACAGAGCGAGTGTAGGGTGGAGGGGAAGGTACTCTATCACCAGTCCCCTCTAAAATTTCTTCCTTTTCATCAATATCTCTTGTCTTCTCCAGCCCTCCTCCCGTCACCCTTCCCTTCACTGCCGCCCCCCAGCCCCCTCTCCCTCCCATCAGCCCCACCTCCCTCACTGTGCTAACAATTGAAAGCCTCTCCAATTAGAGATGGTTCGACCTCTTCATTTTCAGAATCACAGGAGCGCTACAGAGCGCTACCGACAAGTGCACCACTACGCCACGCTATGTAAACAAAGATAACTAAATCACAAAATAATTTTTTTATACGTGTATGAGTGTATATATATATATATATATATATATATATATATATCAATAATAACACTGCGCTAGCCAACGACTCGAACCCATGTTGCACTGTCCCCCCCCCATGGTGAGCAAGAACCACATGACGCTTTAACCCATAGGACCACCAAATCCTACAAGAATGACGCAGCCAGAAGGGCTAGCTGTTTTACTGTCATCAGAGGACATATGGTGGTGTGGGAGCTTCTAAGCTAATTTCATTCTCCTCCCCGTTGGGTGTACTAGCCTCAACGAACAGTATTTTATATTATCGTGACCACGAACAAGTGGTATTGATCAATAACAACACTGCGACTAGCCAAGGATTTGAACCCATGCTACTTTGGCCCATCTCATGGTGAGCAAAAACCCATGACGCTCTAAACCACAGGACCACGCAATCCTACAAGAACCAAGCACCCAGCCAAGCTAGTAACCCCTTCTCCTGTATAATTTACTAAATTTAAAGAGAAAAACTTTTCTTTTTCTTTTTAGGCCACCCTGCCTCGGTGGGATATGGCCAGTTTGCAGTAGATTGTGACATGACTCAATGCTTTACGCTTCTGCCTTGCCTCAGAGAGAATTTTTCTCCTACTATCTGTTGCTAGTCTTGTAACATTGCATAGTTCCTGACGAAGCACATAGAGTGTGAAAGATCTTGAGCTAAAGATTTCCATCCTGACCCAACCTGTGCCTGCGAGATGATCTTCAGCACTGAATGATAATTTTAAATAAATGAAAAGAAGATGCTAAATCCTCAAGGTTCATACGGCACTGCGGTGTTGTACATGGAAGCTTAGTGGGGTTTGGTAAAGACTGCAGCTAGCAGATATGGGAAGTAGAAATCAAAGTTGGTGTAAAGGTCAATTTACATTAAGATTGATGAGATTGTTTTTTTTTTAATGGTACGGCTCTTGGAGAGGAGGGCAGATAGTGAGCCCACCTGGGCGAGGTGTGTTTAGAGTGTTTTCTGTCTAATATATATTGTAGTGTGTTATGTGTTGGACTGGCAGTGTGACTTGGCTTGGTGTCTCTGCATGAGGCATCTGTGTGTGTGTGAGGCGTATGTGTCCGATTCCTAATCGCTAGAGGCTAGTGCTCCACATCCGACATGTTTGGAAAGATGACCAAGTACTTATATGTGGTTTAATGGTGACTACTATGCTGTAGTTTAAATTAGGATGTTGCTAACGACTGTAAAGCTGTTGATAATTTATTGTAAAATGGTTAAAAGAAGCGACCTTTCTCTGTGGAAGATTGGTAAGTCGCGAATGGCGGATGCTGCGACCGAATAAAATAAACTACTGAAGTATATAGTCTCATTAAAGAGTTTCTGTGTACACGTGAATTTTTCTCAGTTTATTGACAAGTGTTCGCTACACCTGTTTACCCACCAATTTTCCCACATGTTCACCCTCCCTTCCGCCCAGCTGACTGACCTCCAACACACTCACACACCCACCTGACCGACCTCTAACATACTCACACACCTGGATATTGGTGAAGGGCTCTTGATCGAAGGAATTTGTGATACCCCTTCTTGAATGGGATCAAGTTTGATTATCTCTCATTCCTCGATGATCTGTTTGATCCCAGTGGTTGCAGAGCTTTCCCTTGAAAGGAATAATACTAATAATGATCATGGTAATGATAACCCACCTGCTCACCCACCTGCTCACCCACCTGCTCACCCACCTGCTCACCCACCTGCTCACCCACCTGCTCACCCACCTGCTCACCCACCTGCTCACCCACCGACCTGCCTGACAACTCACCCACTAACCTACCCCGCCAGTCCACCTTCCATCCAATCAACCCACCTGAAGCAGAATGCACCTAGACCAACAACTCTCAGGTCTTTGCAATCCTTATTTCACAAAAAGAGCTAATCGTGAGATGGCAGGACCTGTTTCCCTTCACCTCTCCCTCTCCCCATACTCCCCTTCCAACCACTCTCCCCTCTAACCTTGCCCTACCCTTCCCTTCCCCAGGCTTTTTCTCCCCACTACCCAAACAACTGGCCCAGTAGTGTTCTTTGCCCTTTGCTTATGCCGATCATCTCTGCCTAAGAAGGAAACAGCTCTCTCTCTCTCTCTCTCTCTTTCTTGCTCTCTCTCTCTCTCTCTCTCTCTCTCTCTCTCTCTCTCTCTCTCTCTCTCTCTCTCTCTCTCTCTCTCGTCACAACACGCAAGCGACTAGTCTTGTGATGGACGACCCGCGGATACTTTCACCTTTACAATTTCCTCAAGAAAATGTATTTTCCATTTATGTTTGATAATTTTTTCCCAATAATTACGCCCAGTTGTGTGTACTCATACATGTATATACATGTATATATATATATATATATATATATATATATATATATATATATATATATATATATATGTGTGTGTGTGTGTGTGTGTGTGTGTGTGTGTGTGTGTGTGTGTGTGTGTGTGTGTGTGTGTACTCACCTAGTATACTCACCTAGTTGTGGTTGCAGGGTCGAGTCACAGCTCCTGGCCCCGCCTCTTCACTGGCCGCTACTGGGTCACTCTCCCTGCGCCATGAGCTTTATCATACCTCTTCTTAAAGCTATGTATGGAACCTGCCTCCACTACATCGCTTCCCAAACTATTCCACTTCCCGACCACTCTGTGACTGAAGAAATACTTCCTAACATCCCTGTGATTCATCTGAGTCTTCAACTTCCAACTGTGTCCCCTTGTTGCTGTGTCCCATCTCTGGAACATTCTGTCTCTGTCGTATGTGTGTGTGTGTGTGTGTGAGTGTGTGTAGGTACTACCTCTAGAACTGTCTGGGGACCCACAGTATTTTCCTCCTCTACCCCCCTCATCCCCCACTGATATTTGTTTATGAATATTCTTTAAAACTTTACTTGAAAGAGGCATTAGGAATATATATTTATATATTCATCGGTAGAATTTCGCTGAAGAATTGATATCCTTCCAGAATTACGAAGTATATGGAAATTTAATTCAAATTGTGGCGCTCCTTGAGCACCTCAGAGGCCGACCGAGAATCCAAGATGCAACGGGAATTCCCTCACTGGATTACTACAGTGGGGAGCTGGAAGAGAACGGCGACATACCTCGGGTTTCTGGTGGTATCGATGAGTCTCGAGCGAGGCTGGTTGAGGAAACACATGTCATGCTTTCCTCAGGAGCCAATGCTCTCTGATCCTATTGGGACTTTGCGATACTGGTTGGGCCAAGTCCCTGTGCTCAGTGAGCATGCTTCTTTCCTTATGATTAGGATCGCTGCTTTGCTGACCAGCACTAAAGGAAATGTAGGTATTGGTCAGGATAGATGCAAAAGTATAGTTCTACAGTAGCAGTCTTCCCTTCTTGCAGGGGATCCAATATGATCCCATCAGAGCGTCTGGCAGACATACCTGGGTTGCTGGGTAGGAAAAAAACCGAGGTTAGGAACCCAGCCTTAGGAACCTAAACAGTTCAGACCAAGCAAACCACTGTACTTACTGTTAATAGAGGCAGCAAGGCGGAGAGCTACTCCAATGCAAAGGTTGTGTGGGTCAAGACGTGTGCCAGTCACAGACATGGGAACTGTTAGGAGAAAATAACCTAAGTGATGTGCACTCACATTTCAAAACTGAGTTCTCTCATTAGTAGAAATTGCAGAAGCTTTTCCTATGATGGCATTGCCCCATTAGAATCGTTTGTGATCCAAAGTTTCAGCTTGGTTTGTCTGCACTCAGTGAGTAGCCCGCATGCTAGTGCCACTGGTGTAGCTAGGAGGCATCCACTTCTGCCAAGGTGAATATATTAACTAGTTCACTGAATCAACTGAAGGAGGATAAGGAAGCTGGCAAGACAAGCTGAGAAACAATACGTATGCCAAGTCTGCCTAATCTGACTGGAGATGACTTACTTCCACTATGACGTATACAAAGAAAGGCTTGGTATATATATATATATATATATATATATATATATATATATATATATATATATATATATATATATATATATATATATATATATATATATCACTACAGTCAACTCATGATAAAATATCAAAGTTTCTGGTATCAAATAATCTCCGCTAACTTCATTAATATCGTTCTAAAACGAGCCGCGCACATGTTCAATCACCAAATAATTAAATAATCAACGTTCACTGGGCAGGTAATCTCTTGATTATCATGTGAAGTCTCCAGATAATCGAAACACGCCAGCTAGTTTATCAAATAATTTTTTGTGTATGTATACTCACCTATATGTGGTTTTGTGTGTATGTGTACTCACCTAATTGTGGTTGCATGGGTCGAGACTCAGCTCCTGGCCCCGCCTCTTCTGTGTGTGTGTGTGTGTGTGTGTGTGTGCGCATTCAGAGATCCTCTTGTGACTTCCAGTAATGCTAGTTGGCTGGTTGGTTAATTAGGTTTAAAGCATATCAGCTACACAACGGGTCGTTAAGGTCATTAAGGTCATTAAGGCTGCATGTCACTTGTTCACCACCAGTCAAGAATATTTTAATTCCTAAAATAGGGATTAAAATAATATCTCAGCGTAAATGCAGAGAGATATACACCAACCACCTCTCGTTTTACTTGGGGATGGTTTTGATGAATCAACACTCCTGCCACCCACTCTCTGACCAAGTTTTTCGGTTCAGTGAATGGCATGATCAACCAGGCTGTTGGTGCTAGTCGAATGGAGTCCAATGCATACACCTCAGCCCGGCTGATCTCATTAAAGAAACTTAGGAGAAATGCCCCTTTATGGTAGAAAGGAGGGTGTTGAAGTCTTGGTCCCCTTATGTCAGTAGTAGTACTTATGTTCAGTAGTAGTAATTGTAACTTACCAATCGTTAGTTGAGTCACAAGCCTTTCACGTGATCACTGTCCGTTACTAGCCTTTCTGCTGACCAAGCCGTGTCAAGGGTCAACCTTTGAATATGAGCGCCCCTCGCTCACGGGAGCAGCAGTTCTAGTCCAGAGAGCAGAGTAGACAGGCCAGGCGACACAGGCTCTTGAGTGTACTCCAATTTTCATCAATATACCAGTTATCAACCAACTACGTTTGTGTTTATTACCAAATCCATCGTCAAGAACCCCACACGACACTTACACTTACTGTCTCTTTGTGTACTCTTTACACCCTTGCTTTGTAGTGGAGGTATTTTGTCTACTTAGCCTCTAGCTTTCATAGCAGGTGATTCCTGTAGGCAGTTTTGGGACCAATCCCTCCAAAGTTTTTCAGGTGAAATTATGATGTATTTTTTTTCTCATGTATGTTCCAAGTACAGTTCGAAGGACTTCAAGTGGTCTCACTAATTAAGTGCTTGACTGAATTTATACACGCAGCAAAGACTTTCTGTACACTTCAGCTCTGCAATTTTGCCTGCAATAAAAGGGCGCTTTTATTATACAGCAATACACGAGCCTGGAGAGAGCCAATGACTTGAAGAGTATCACTTTTGGTTTGGCTTCTCTTGTTTTGAAGGTTCTAGTTATCCAGCCTATCATATACCTTGATGTTATGATACCAAGATTGTTGTGATCCTTGACTGTTCCAGTTCTTATTTCTTCATTTTTTTCCATAGCAATTGAAATTTTCTCTCATTGAGCCTCATACTGTTGTCAGTGGCCCACTACAAGACTTGGTTTATATCATTTTAAAGGTATGCTTTGTCCTCACTAGATGCCACCTTTATACATCTTTTAGTATCGTCTTCAGAAGATGCAGTGCTATTTTGGATATAAGAATAAAAAAAGAGAACAGGTTCCAGTACTATGGCAACCCCTGATTTCACCCTATTTGCTATTACATTTTAGGGTTTAATTTGTCAGGACGTTAAATATCCATCTGGCCACTTTTCTAGTCATTCCTCGTGCATGCATTACGTGTGCTATAACATCATGGTTGCACTTGTTGAAGGCATTTACAAAGTCTGTGTGCCCTACATCTGAATTTTAGTCATCTTTCAATGTATCCAAAACCTAGTCGTATTTGTGTAGCAACTGCGAGAGGCAGCAACGACCTTCTCTAAACCAGTTTCACCCAAGGTTGTGCAATTATTGTGAATCCATATGTGAGTTTCAGTCTTGCTTCTTGGAACTTCGTCTAAGGTTTTGATGATGTTTAACATTACCAATTTTTTCCAATTGTTTGTTTTACTGCTGCCTTTGTGGAGCGGGTCTATATCAGTGTTTTTTTAATGACAGGGGTGACTCCTGTGTTTAAATTCCTCCACAACGTGTTTAAGGCAGATGATAGTGATGACTTGCTATTTTTGATGAATATGGCATTCCAAGAGTAATGTGTCTGGGGGAGAGTGCATGAGCATATCATCAGTGGCTTCTTCGAAGTCGAGTGGGGTTAGGAGTTTTAAAATAAAAAAACTCATTTGGACTGTAATGCTGCTTGATTATTTAATGGCGTTTATAACCTATCGACTACACTATGGTCATTAAGGCTGTATTTAACCTTTCCGCCACCAAACAAGAAAACTTTAATCCCTAAAATAGGTATTAAAGTTAACTCTTAGTATACATACGCTGAGAGAAATACACCTCTGGGTGTATGTATCCTGTATGTTACTTCTTATTGTTTGAACTTTTTTTTTCTGGTATTATTAAAAGAATAATGTAATTATATTTAGACATTATTATTATTATTATTATTATTATTATTATTATTATTATTTAATAGCAAATTGTAATAATTGCTCTACAAATATTACAAATATATTAGTAAATGTTTATTTAATATCCCAAAATTCAAGAATGTACAAACAAAAAAATATTCATAAATTTCATCTAAAAAACTACTCGTTAAAAATCTTAATTGCTGTAATGAACGCTGTCCCAACGTTATAAGCCGAAGTCTGCCTCAAAATAACGTAAGTTTCCTAATGACTACGAAAAAAAAAATGCTTTAGAGAAGGACTTAAAAACAAGTGTCTTACACGAAGTTCAAAAACAAATATATTTAATTTTTAACTTTCAGACTAATATATATATATATATATATATATATATATATATATATATATATATATATATATATATATATATATATACATATCAATAACAACACTGCGACTAGCCAAGGATTCGAACCCATGTTGTTTTGGCCCGCTTCATGGTGAGCGAAAACCGCATGGTGGTCTTGTTGGTTAGAGCGTCATGTGGTTTTCGCTCAACATGAGGCGGGCTAAAACAACATGGGTTCGAATCCTTGGCTAGTCGCAGTGCTGATGAAGGCCTTTATATATACATATAGTCAGGTTCACACCATGTGCACACACACTGTTGTTTCTACATTGAAATGCCTGTAATATTTCTGCTGCACCCCAGCTTCAACACACTCTCTATTACCTCCCCTTTTACCTCCTTTCCTCCTCCTTCCCTCTCTTCCATCCCTCCCCTCCTCCTCCTCCTCTTCCTTCTCCTCCTCCTCCCGACAAGCCACCTTCACTACCGGAAGTGTCCCATTTGGCTACCAACACCTGCTAGGAAGTTGATGGTGGTGGTGGTGGTGATGGTGGTGGGTGTTAGTAGTGGTAGCCAGGGGAAAGGAAAGAGGGGCTATGCTTAAGGGTGGAAATGGTTTGGAGGTGGTGATGGGGTGGTGGGGATGGGGTGGTGGTGATGGGGTGGTAGTTGTGGTGGTGGTGGAAGTGGCACTGTGATGGTTGTACTTGTGATGGTGAAAGTAAGAGCTGTAATGATGTTGGTGGTGATGGTGACGATAATGGTGGTGGTGGTGGTGGTGGTGGTGGTGTCTGTTTTACCTAAGAACATAAAAAAGGGGTACTGCAGCAGACCTACTGGCCCATGTTAGGCAGGTCTAACTCACACCCACCCACACCTACTCATGTACTTGTCTAACCTACTGTTAAAGATTCACAAGATTCTTGCTACTTGGGTCTTTGTTCCACTCATCCACAACATTGTCACCAAACCACTGCATTTCCAAGATCTTTTCAAAATCTAAATTTTTCCAACTTGAACACATTGCTGCGAGTCCTGTCTTGGTTAGATACTAGTTGATGGCCCTTCAAACTGCCATATACCCACCGTTCCTTCAGAGTGCAGGCACTGTACGTCCCACCTCCAGGATTCAAGTCCGGCTAACCGGTTTTCCCGAATCCCTTCATAAATGTTCACACACACACACACACACACACACAGAGTGAGAACACTCGAATACATCAGAAAACTAGAGGTTACAGTGAGGTACGAGCCACTTGCTGTCAAGAATAAGTCTGACTGAAACGATTACCACATACTAGGTAATCCAGTCAGCCAGGTAACTCCCTCCTGACAAGTCAGAAGTGCCATATTATCCTGATATCATCAAACCATCTGGGAATCCAACCACCTCTATATGGCTCTGATTTACTGTTTGTACAGCTGGCAAAGATGATTTACAGGACTTGTGGTTGATCTTGTGCGTGACAAAGATGTCACTTAATGACTGTGACTCAATGCCCAATCCGGGCATCAAGTCACCCCATCCGGGCATCAAGTCACCACATCCGGGTATCAAGTCATCACATCCGGGCATCAAGTCACCATATCCGGGCATCAAGTCACCATATCCGGGCATCAAGTCACCATATCCGGGCATCAAGTCACCACATCCGGGCATCAAGTCACCATATCCGGGCATCAAGTCACCATATCCGGGCATCAAGTCATCTTATCCGGCCATCAAGTAACCCCAACCGGGCATTAAGTCACCCCATCCGGGCATCAAGTCACCATATACGGGCATCAAGTCACCCCATCCGGGCATCAAGTCACCATATCCGGGCATCAAGTCACCCCATCCGGGCATCAAGTCACCATATCCGGCCATCAAATTACCCCATCCGGGCATCAAGTCACCACATCCGGGCATTAAGTCACCACATCCAGGCATTAAGTCACCACATCCCCCTCCACCTCGGAGTGCCGGTCCCAACACCTGTGTTAATGACTTCGTCTCATAGTCATTACTTTTTCTAATTAGATAAGGAGAAATGTAATAACATTAATTATAAAGGAAGCATTAAAATTAAATGTAGCGTCGCTTATTACCAGAGGCAACACACCACAGTTTTGTAAAGAACAGTATTGCATGTTAGGTGAACTCACATGCGGAGTCATGTTCACGTAGACAGGCCAGGAGCTATGACTCGACCCCTGCAACCACAATTAGGTGAGTATTGCATGTTAGAAGAACCCAAATACGGAGTCATGTTCACGTAGACAGGCCAGGAGCTATGACTCGACTCCTGCAACCAAAATTAGGTGAGTACACACACACACCTGGTCAAGCACATTAAGAAATTAGAGGACGTGCTAAACTTTGCAACAAGACTAGTCTCGGAGCTAAGGGGTATATCCTGTGAGGAGAGGTTAAGGAAACTCAACCTGACGACACTGAAGGACACGAGGAAGAAGAGGGACATGATAACGACGTAGAGGAATTGATAAGGTGATCAGGGCCAGAATGCTTCAGAGATGGGACACATGAACCAGGCGCCACAACTGGAAGTTGAAAACTCAAATGAGCCATATGGATGTTAGGAAGTATTTCTTCAGTCACAGAGTTGTCATGAAGTAGAACAATTTGGAGAATGAAGCAGTGGAGGCGAGATCCATACATAGCTTTAAGAAGAGGTACGATAAAGCTCTTGGAGAAGGGAGAGTGGACCTAGTAGCGACCAGTGAAGAGGAGGGGCCAGGAGCTGTGAATCGACCCCTGCAACCACAAATGAGTATATACACAATAATAATAATAATAATAATAATAATAATAAAATAATAATAATAATAATAATAATAATAATAATAATAATAATAATAATAATTATTATTATTATTATTATTATTATTATTCTTTAAAAGGGCTCAGGTTCCCCACAACTTCTACAAGGGAATTATTGTAAAATGAGAGCATCGTATTTCTTGGATATTTTAATTATTTATTGATTGATATGGAAATATATAGTAATATAAATATTTAATAAAACTGGTACACTACAAAATTTTACTCTGGCCAAGGTATTTCCTTTTCGCATTAAAAAAGATTTACATTATCAAGATATGAATTATTAAGATACAAATAAAGATGTAAAATGTAAAGGTGTCAATTTTAGACATTATCACATCATACATCCAGCATACTAGCAGTGTTTACATGTCGATTATAATGACGGCAGCTTAAAGACTAACTGAGAATAAGTGTTTATATATATATATATATATATATATATATATATATATATATATATATATATATATATATATATATATATATATATATATATATATATATATATATTATATAAAGATAATGCAATCGTTGGAACAAATCCACAGTTTGGAAATACTAATTGGATGATGTTTCCGTCCTTCCTGTTTTTATATATAAATTCCGGGCTTGTGATGTATATATTTGTTTTCAAGCACTAGTTGTGATATTAGACTATAAAACGACAATTTTTTGTTTTCAAACAAGCAGAAGATGAACACATTGTTCCAGCAGCTCAATCAAGGAAACGCGAAATTTAACTTCTCAAGGTTGTTCCATAATAAAAACTAAATTTAAGCTCATCTAAGATAAGTTAGGTGTATGTTCGTGGACGTACGCTCAAACACACACACACACACACACACACACACACACACACACAAACACACACACACACACACACAAAACAACAAGCGGTCACAACTGGAAGTTGAAAACTCAGATGAGTCACAGGGATGTAGAGAGTAATTCCTTGGTCAGGAAGTGGAACAATATGGAGAGTGACGTAGTGGAGGCAGGATCCATACATAACTTTAAGAAGAAGTATGATAAAGCAGGGAAAGAGTGGATCTAATAACGACCAGTGAAGGGGCGGGGCCAGGACCTATGACTCAACCCCTGTAACCACAAATTGGTGAGCACACACACACACACATACGCAAACACACACAACAGCAGCAGCAATAACAACAAAATCCACAGTCACATCAGAAGACTTGCGTAAAAGACCACGTAATAAGACAGTAGAAGGAGAAATGGCAAGTCTGTGAGGAGTCAAACAAAACCTTTAAAAAGTTTTTCTCAGTGGGAACAGTGACAACAGTATAGCATAAACAGACTTTTGCAAAAGCCTTTGGAAAATGCGATTATGGTGTAATAGCGGACGCAATCAAACGTGATCCACCGGGAGGCTTGGTCATGGACAGGGTCGGTGGGGCATTAACACACCAGTGACCCAAAAAGGAAGGGTACACCAATAGATAATGAACACCATACACACAACTGGGAAAGAAGTGAAGAACTTTTGACTCAGCTGGATACATCAAAGGCCTGTCAACGTGACATTATGGATTCAGTGAGAGGAAGTAGAAGCATCGTCTGAACCAATAGCTAAACTCTACAAGTCAATGGATACGAGACAATTGTCAAAGATCTGGAAGACAGCAAATGAAGTTTCGACATTAAAAAAAGCATACAGAACGCATTAAATTACAGACCAGAATCACTGACGTGCATCCTATGTGGAAAAGATAATCGGAGAGAGAATGCAGAACACTTGGAGAAACAACTGCTATCATTAACAATAACCAGCACGGGTTCAGGGATGGCGAGTCTTGCCTCACAAAAATGCATAAGTTCTACCACAGAGTAGCAAAAGTGAGGCAGGAGAGAGAGAGAGAGAGAGAGAGAGAGAGAGAGAGAGAGAGAGAGAGAGAGAGAGAGAGAGAGAGAGAGAGAGAGAGAGAGAGAGAGAGAGAGAGGGATGCTTGGGCTACATATTCTTGGGCTGCAAGAAGGTATAAGATGTAAATTACCTCATGAGATATTCTGATAAACATTGAGGAGCAGGCAGGAATAATAGGTGAAGAATTAGACACATATGCAATATCTGGGTATCTAAAATCTTTACTGATAAAGCCACTGGATTTTGCACGTGTCTACTTCATCTTTTCGGTAATGTATACCATTTATATACAAGAATAATAAAGAATACGCTACAGTGAATAAAAGAGCATCTCATACGGTGGAGATAAAGAGTAGTTTCCCCGAGAAATCAGAATGGAAATTTAAAACAAGTGGGGTTCCGCAAGGAGCGTTATTAGGACCGGTACTATTTCTGGCAAATGTGACAGACATACCAGACGAGACAGAATCAGACGTATCCCTGATCGCGGATGTCAAATTAATGAGAACAAAAGATAAAGAGGACTAAGAGAGGTTACAAAGTACAAGACTGTTTAATACACATGTGAGAATATTGTTACTTAGGAATCTCCTTTACAGTATTTTATATTAGAAATAAAGTGCTAAATGTGTGTGAGTTATTACGGTAGCTGTAAAGTGGAGGGAACTAGGGAGGAAAGTGGAGGGAACTAGGAAGGAAAGTGGAGTGAACTAGGGAGGAAAGTGGAGGGAACTAGGGAGGAAAGTGGAGGGAACTAGGAAGGAAAGTGGAGTGAACTAGGAAGGAAAGTGGAGGGAACTAGGGAGGAAAGTGGAGGGAACTAGGGAGGAAAGTGGAGGGAACTAGGGAGGAAAGTGGAGGGAACTAGGAAGGAAAGTGGAGTGAACTAGGGAGGAAAGTGGAGGGAACTAGGAAGGAAAGTGGAGGGAACTAGGAAGGAAAGTGGAGTGAACTAGGGAGGAAAGTGGAGGGAACTAGGAAGGAAAGTGGAGGGAACTAGGAAGGAAAGTGGAGTGAACTAGGGAGGAAAGTGGAGGGAACTAGGAAGGAAAGTGGAGGGAACTAGGAAGGAAAGTGGAGTGAACTAGGGAGGAAAGTGGAGGGAACTAGGAAGGAAAGTGGAGGGAACTAGGAAGGAAAGTGGAGTGAACTAGGAAGGAAAGTGGAGGGAACTAGGAAGGAAAGTGGAGGGAACTAGGGAGGAAAGTGGAGGGAACTAGGGAGGAAAGTGGAGGGAACTAGGAAGGGAAGTGGAGGGAACTAGGAAGGAAAGTAGAGTGAACTAGTAAGGAAAATGAAATGAACTAGGAAGACACGTGGATGGAGCTAGGAAGGGACGTAGAGGAAACTAGAAAGACACGTAAATACCAAGAAGACACCATGTAAATACCATGGGCCTAGAAAATGGAAAAAAAAGCTAGGATTCAAACCCCAACAACCTCAGTTTGGCAAGCACACAGAACACAAATTACATTTCAACAGACGTCAAAGGTAATCAGAAATCCCAAGATTATCTCTTGGATAATTACAATTATCTAATTATAAGATTAACCTGATAATCGTAAAATACATATCAATAATTTCAACAATTATCCACATGTGTTTTATTCCAATAAATTAAAAAATAATTTGATTGCGAAGTGAACGAGATTATTATGTTTAGACGAGTTGTACATGTAATGTACATGTTTTTGATGTACACGTTTGTAATGTACATGTTTCTGATGTACACGTTTTTGATGTGCATGTCTTCAATGTACATGTCTTTTGTATAAATGGTTTAATGTGAGAAAAAAATATTAATAGTATCTGTCTGTTTGTCTATTTGTCTGTCTCTGTCTCTGTCTGTCTGTCTGTCTCTGTCTGTCTGTCTGTCTGTCTCTGTCTGTCTGTCTGTCTGTTTATCTCTCTCTGTCTCTGTCTGTCTGTCTGTCTGTCTCTCTCTCTCTCAAAAGAATTATCATTTATAATAACTGTATAATCGTGTTCCCAGAATGCTGACAAATCTGTGTAATGATAATCCTCTTACAGTGTGAGTGTACGATACCTGGTAATGCGACCCTGGGTACGTGCTGTAACCAGGAGCCACCTGCAACAGCCAGCTGGATCATCCTGTAACTAGGAACCACCTGGAACAACCTGCCGGATCGTCCTGTAACTAGGAGCCACCTGAAACAGCCAGCTGGATCACCTGTAACTAAGGGCTACCTGGAACAGTAAGCTGGATCATTCTGTAACCAGGAGCCACCTGCAGCAACCAGCTGGATGAAAGAGGTCAAGTGCTATAGGTGGAAATCAGTAAATGGATTAACATTAGCAGGATGTGTGTGTGTGTGTGTGTGTGTGTGCGCTCCCCTAATTTCTCACCTAATTGTGGTTGCAGGGGTCGAGTCACAGCTAATGGCCCTGCCTCTTCGCTGGTCGCCACTAGGTACACTCTCTCCCTGCTCCATTGGCTTTGTCGTACATCTTCTTAAACCTATATATGGATCCTGCCTCCACTACATCACTCTTCAGATTATTCCACTTTCTGACAACTCTGTGACTGAAGAAATACTTCCTAATATCCCTGTGACTCGTCTGAGTCTTCAACTTCCAATTGTGACCCCTTGTTGCTGTGTCCCATCTCTGGAACATCCTATTTCTGTCCACCTTGTCAATTCCTCTCAGTATTTTATATGTTGTTATCATATCCCCTCTCCTCTCTCCTGTCCTCCAGTGTCGGCAGGTCAATTTCCCTCTCCTCGTAGGACATGCCCCTTAGCTTCGGGACTAGTCTCGTTGCAAATCTCTACACTTTCTCTAATTTCTTGATGTGCTTGACTAGGTGTGTGTGTGTGTGTGTGTGTGTGTGTGTGTGTGTGTGTGTGTGTATACTCACCTAGTTGTGGTTGCAGGGGTCGAATAATAGCTCCTGGCCCCGCCTCTTCACTGGCCGATACTTGGTCACTCTCCCTGCGCCATGAGCTTTATCATACCTCTTCTTAAAGCCTCCACTCTACTTAAAGCCTCCACTACATGGCTTCCCAAACTATTCCACTTCCCGACCACTCTGTGACTGAAGAAATACTTCCTAACATCCCTGTGATTCATCTGAGTCTTCAACTTCCAACTGTGTCCCCTTGTTGTTGTGTCCCATCTCTGGAACATTCTGTCTCTGTCCACCTTGTCAATTCCTCTCAGTATTTTATATGTCGTTATCATGTCCCCCCTATCTCTCCTGTCCTCCAGTGTGTGTGTGTGTGTGTGTGTGTGTGTGTGTGTGTGTGTGTGTGTGTGTGAGTTGTGTTTGATAGGTGTCGTGTTTCAGCTCCTGGCCTGCCTAAACCTCCCCCAGCAACTTACAACAACCCACCCGCGACGCCTACCCAACACACACCCACTCACCCCGCCCACCACACACACCTCATCACAGCCCCCGGTGGCCTAGTGGGTAAAGCTCTCGCTTCACGCACGGAGGGGCCGGGTTCAATTCCCGGTGGGGCAGAAACATTTCGAAGTGTTTCCTTACACACACACACACACACACACAGTCCTTGAGAAAATCATCAGGAAAAGAATGGTGGAGCACCTCGAGCTGAACAGGATAATAAACACCAGACAGCACGGATTCCGGGAAGGCAAATCCTGTGTAACAAACCTCCTAGAGTTCTATGATAAAGTAACAGAGTTAAGGCAAGAGAGAGAAGGGTGGGTTGATTGCATTTTCCTGGACTGCAGGAAGGCCTTTGACACAGTTCCTCACATGAGCTTAGTAAAGAAGTTGGAAGAACAAGCATGTATAACAGTAAGGGCACTGGAATGGATCAGGGAATACCTCACAGGGAGGCAACAACGGGTCATGGTGCGAGATGAGGTATCACAGTGGGCGCCTGTGACGAGCGGCGTACCGCAGGGGTCAGTCCTAGGACCAGTGTTATTCTTGGTATATGTAAACGACATGACGGATGGGATAGACTCAGAAGTGTCTCTGTTCGCAGATGATGTGAAATTAATGAGGAGAATCACATCGGAAGAGGACCAAGCAGGACTTCAAACAGACCTGGACAAGCTTGACATCTGGTCTAGCAACTGGCTTCTCGAATTCAATCCCACCAAATGCAAAGTCATGAAGATCGGAGAAGGGCAAAGAAGACCGCTGACAGAGTACAGGCTAGGCGGACAAAGGCTACAAACCTCGGCAAAGGAGAAAGACCTTGGGGTGAGTATAACGCCAAGCACGTCTCCGGAGGCACACATCAACCAGATAACGGCGGCAGCATATGGGCGACTGGCAAACCTAAGATTAGCGTTCCGTTACCTTAACAAGGAATCGTTCAAGACACTGTACACCGTGTACGTCAGGCCCATACTAGAATATGCAGCACCAGTCTGGAACCCACACCTGGTCAAGCACATAAAGAAACTAGAGAAAGTGCAAAGGTTTGCGACAAGGTTAGTTCCACAACTCAGGGGTCTGTCCTATGAAGAAAGGTTGAGGGAAATAGGACTAACAACACTGGAGGAAAGAAGGGTCAGAGGAGACATGATAACGACATACAAAATACTCAGATGAGTCAAAGGGATGTTAGGAAGCATTTCTTCAGCCACAGAGTAGTCAGGAAGTGGAATAGTCTAGAGAAAGATATAGTGGAGGCAGGAACCATACATAGTTTTAAGACGAGGTATGATAAAGCTCATGGAGCAGGGAGAGCAGAGACCCAGTAGCGGACAGCGAAGAGGCGGGGCCAGGAGCTGTCTCGACCCCTGCAACCACAATTAGGTGAGTACACACACATACATACAACAGGCCTAGTGTCTAATCGACATGTGCCTAGGACAAAATGGTAACTAACACACACACACACACAAAACACCCCACCCTGTATCGTGATAATCAAGAGATTTTCACTCAACACAGTGAGTGACAACCAGACTCACCTGGCAACTGTGCCGGATTTCAATTATAATATTTACACTGAATAATTGACTCGTAATATTAGGGAGGAAGATGAGTCAGAGATAGATAAAGAGAGAGAGAGAGAGAGAGAGAGAGAGAGAGAGAGAGAGAGAGAGAGAGAGAGAGAGAGAGAGAGAGACAGACAGACAGACAGAGAGAGAGAGAGACAGAGACAGAGACAGAGACAGAGACAGAGACAGAGATTCTCAGTAGATTGAACATATTCAGCAAACATCAGGAAGGGGAATATCCTATTACTATGGATTTAAGATTATTGGAAGGGACTCAGGGTCTTCACAAGGCAGGAGGGGGCAGGAAGGGGCAGGAAGGGGGGATTGATGGGGAGGGGAAAGGGATTGTGATAGGCCTATTGGCCTACCTCCCGTATCACCACAATTACCACAAAAACTCAGCTAGACTCTCTAGCAGTTCAGACATCCTTTTCTCTCTCTCTCTCTCTCTCTCTCTCTCTCTCTCTCTCTCTCTCTCTCTCTCTCTCTCTCTCTCTCTCTCTCTCTCACTCTTCCTAATTACATCCATCCCTCATTTTCTCACTCTCTCACTAACTCCCTATTCCTGAGGAATCAGAAACATGTGCAACACCTGAGAAGACCATTGGTTGGCGAAAAGTCTTGAGATAAAGATACCCAGGTGTTGCACATGTGTCTAATTCATAAAAAGATACCCAGGTGTTGCACATAATTCATCATCTTGTTGGTATTGTATATCATTATTGTAATAGTATTCTCTTTCTAGTCTCCCACACACTCCCCTCTCTCCATCCTTACTTCACACACTCCCCTCTCTCCATCCTTACTTCACACACTCCCCTCTCTCCATCCTTACTTCACACACTCCCCTCTCTCCATCCTTACTTCACACACTCCCCTCTCTCCATCCTTACTTCACACACTCCCCTCTCTCCATCCTTACTTCACACACTCCCCTCTCTCCATCCTTACTTCACACACTCCCCTCTCTCCATCCTTACTTCACACACTCCCCTCTCTCCATCCTTACTTCACACACTCCCCTCTCTCCATCCTTACTTCACACACTCCCCTCTCTCCATCCTTACTTCACACACTCCCCTCTCTTCATCCTTACTTCACACACTCCCCTCTTTCCATCCTTACTTCACACACTCCCCTCTCTCCATCCTTACTTCACACTCTCCCCTCTCTTCATCCTTCACTGTCCGGTCCCTCTCCTGCTCACACCCTCCCTAACCTCTACCCTTCCTCTCTTCCTACCTTTCCTTCCTCCCTCCCTCCCAACCTCTACTCTTCCTTACCTTCCTCCCTCCATACCTCTACCCATCCTACATCTACCCCTCCTCCCTCCCTGCTGGTGGTTTTAGAGTGTTCCTAGCAGCATTGTTGGGTGGGCAGCAACGTTGACGAGTAACAGATCGTGACTGGAAACTGCTAAAAGGTTAAAAGATAGGGAGAGAGAGAGAGAGAGAGAGAGAGAGAGAGAGAGAGAGAGAGAGAGAGAGACAGAGAGACAGAGAGAGAGAGAGATAGGACAATGTTCGCAGATTGTATTATAATGTGATTATTTTGGGTGAGGGCGATGGAAGGGTCATTCTCTTTTATTTGGGCGTGTGAAGGTGCAGAAATAACACAGGTTCAGAATAAAAACAACGAACACTTAAACGCAGAATTACAAACTCTCTCTTTCTCTCTCTCTCATTAAAAAAGGTATATATCAAAAAGTGCCTTTTAAACACAGTAATATTTTACACACACACACACACACGCACCTAGAAAGGAATGAGCTAATCAAAGACGGCCAACACGGTTTCAGGGACGGGAAATCCTGTGTCACAAACCTACTGGAGTTCTATGACAGGGTGACAGCAGTAAGACAAGAGAGAGAGGGTTGGGTAGATTGCATATTCTTTTACTGTAAGAAGGCGTTTGACACAGTCCCACACAAGAGATTAGTGCAGAAGCTGGAGGACCAGGCAGGGATAAGAGGGAAGGCACTACAATGGATCAGGGAATACCTGTCAGGAAGACAGCAGCGAGTCATGGTCCGTGGCGAGGTGTCAGAGTGGGCGCCGGTGACGAGTGGGGTTCCACAGGGGTCAGTCCTAGGACCGGTGCTGTTTCTGGTATTTGTGAACGACATGACGGAAGGAATAGACTCCGAAGTGTCCCTGTTTGCAGATGATGTGAAGTTGATGAGAAGAATTCAATCGGACGAGGACCAGGCAGAACTACAAAGGGATCTGGACAGGCTGCAAGCCTGGTCCAGCAATTGGCTCCTGGAGTTCAACCCCACCAAGTGCAAAGTCATGAAGATTGGGGAAGGGCAAAGAAGACCGCAGACAGAGTACAGTCTAGGGGCCAGAGACTACAAACCTCAATCAAGGAAAAAGATCTTGGGGTGAGTATAACACCAGGCACATCTCCTGAGGCGCACATCAACCAAATAACTGCTGCAGCATACGGGCGCCTAGCAAACCTAAGAACAGCATTCCGACATCTTAATAAAGAATCGTTCAGGACCTTGTACACTGTGTACGTTAGGCCCATACTGGAGTATGCAGCACCAGTTTGGAACCCACATCTAGCCAAGCACGTAAAGAAGCTAGAGAAAGTGCAAAGGTTTGCAACAAGACTAGTCCCGGAGCTAAGGGGTATGTCCTACGAGGAGAGGTTAAGGGAAATCGACCTGACGACACTGGAGGACAGGAGAGATAGGGGGGACATGATAACGACATATAAAATACTGAGAGGAATTGACAAGGTTGACAGAGACAGAATGTTCCAGAGATGGGACACAGCAACAAGGAGACACAGTTTGAAGTTGAAGACTCAGATGAATCACAGAGATGTTAGGAAGTATTTCTTCAGTCACAGAGTGGTCGGGAAGTGGAATAGCTTGGGAAGCGATGTAGTGGAGGCAGGTTCCATACATAGCTTTAAGAAGAGGTATGATAAAGCTCATGGCACAGGGAGAGTGACCCAGTAGCGGCCAGTGTAGAGGCGGGGCCAGGAGCTATGTCTCGACCCCTGCAACCACAACTAGGTGAGTACAACTAGGTGAGTACACACACACACACATACACACAAACACACACACACACACACACACACACACACACACACAGATTGAGGGAGCAGAGGGAGAGGAGGAGTTGCACTGCTCATTAAAAACCGATGGAGATTTGAGGAAATGGAAAGAATGGACGAAATGGGCGAAAGGGACTACATAGTAGGTACAATTCAGTCTGGGGGACATAAGGTAGTCATTGCAGTGACGAACAACCCTCCACAGAACTGCAGGAGGCCAAGAGAAGAATATGAAGAGAGCAACAGAGCAATGGTGGATACACTAGCCGAGGTAGCCAGAAGAGATCACATAGGTAGAGCAAAGTGATTTCAATCACAAGGAGATTGATTAGAAAAACCTGAAGCCACACGGGGGTCCCGAAACATGGAGAGCCAAGATCATGGATGTGATACTGGAAAACCTCATGAATCAACATGTTAGGGACACTACCAGAGAGAGAGGTGAGGATGAACCAGCAAGACTGGACCTCGTATTCACCGTGAGTAGCTCGGACATCGAGGACATCACATATGAAAGGCCCCTTGGAGCTAGTGATCACGTGGTTCTGAGCTTTGGATATATTGTAGAGTTACAAGTGGAGAGGGTAACAGGAGTAGAATGGGTAAAGCCAAACTACAAAAGGGGGGACTACACAGGCATGAAGAATTTCCCGCAGGAGGTTCAGTGGAAAAAAGAACTGGTAGAAAAATCAGTAAACGAAATGATGGACTATGTGATAACAAAATGCAAGGAGGCAGAGGAGAGATTTGTTCCCAAGGGCAACAGAAATAATGGGAAGACCAGAACGAGTCCTTAGTTTACCCAAAGGTGTAAGCAGGCAAAAACTAAGTGCACTAGAGAATGGAAAAAGTAGAGAAGACAAAGGATCTAGGAAAATAAAGAGATTAGTCGGACCTGCCTAGTATGGGCCAACAGGCCTACTGCAGTGTTCCTCCTTTCTTATGTTCTTATGAGAACCAGAAACGAGTATGCACAGATAAGGAGGGGGCTCTGGTGGTCTGGTGGCTAAAGTTCTCGCTTCACACGGCGAGGGCCTGGGTTCGATTCCCAGCCAGGGCAGAAACATTGGGCGTGTTTCTTTACACCTGTTGTCTATGTTCCCCATCAGTAAAATGGGTACCTGGGTGTTAGTCGACGGGTGTGAGTCGCATCCTAGGACACTGACCTAATCTGCCCGAAATGCTCAGCATAACAAGGGACTTTCTATATAGTAGTATGTCACTGATTCAGCTAGGACTGTATACCATGTATATGTACTTGTAGTAAATAAAGATATTATTATTATTAACAGTAAGAAAACGACATAGCATCGAAGCTGTTGTATAGCCACATCAGGAGGAAGACAGCAGTCAAGGACCAGGTGATCAGGCTGAGGAAAGAAGGTGAGAAACTCACAAGAAACGACCAAGAAGGATGTGAGGAGCTCAACATGAGATTTAAGGAAGTATTTACAGTGGAGACAGAAAGGACTCCCGGAAGTCAGACTAGGGGGATACACCAACAAGGGATATGCCAACAAGTGCTGGATGAAATTCACACAACCGAGGAGGAGGTGAAGAAGCTGCTAAGTGACCCTGATACCTCAAAGGTAGTGGGACAGGACAATATCTCTCCGTGGGTCCTTAGAAAGGGAGCAGAGATGCTGTGTGCGCCACTAACAACAATTTTCAACACATCCATTGAAACTGGGAAACTACCTGAGGTATGGAAGACGGCAAATGTTGTCCCCATTTTTAAGAAAGGAGACAGACACAAGGCACTAAACTACAGACCAGTGTCACTGACGTGTATAGTATGCAAAATCATAGAGAAGATTATCGGGAGGAGAGTGGTGGAGCACCTAAAACGGAACAAGCTTATAAACGACAACCAGCACGGATTAAGGGAAGGAAAATCCTGTGTCACAAACCTACTGGAGTTTTATGACAAGGTAACAGAAGTAAGAAACGAGAGAGAGAAGGGTGGGTAGATTGCATTTTCTTGGAATGCAAAAATGCCTTTGATACAGTTCCTCACAAGAGATTAGTGCAAATGCTAGAGGATCAGGCACACATAACAGGAAGGGTACTTCAATGGATCAGAGAATACCTGACAGGGAGGCAACAACGAGTCATGGTACGTGACGAGGTGTCAGAGTGGGCGCCTGTGACGAGTGGGGTTCCACAGGGGTCAGTCCTAGGACCAGTGCTATTTTTGGTATATGTGAATGACATGACGGAAGGGATAGACTCAGAAGTGTCCCTGTCTGTAGATGTGAAGTTAATGAGGATAATTAAATCGGATGAGGATCAGGTAGGACTACAAAGAGACCTGGACAGGCTGGAAGCTTGGTCCAGCAACTGGCTCCTCGAATTTAATCCCGCCAAATGTAAAGTAATGAAGATCGGGGAAGGGCAAAGAAGACCGCAGACAGAGTATAGGCTAGATTGCCAAAGATTGCAAACCTCACTCAAGGAGAAAGATCTTAGGGTGAGTATGATACCGAGCTCATCTCCAGAGGCGCACATCAACCAGATAACTGCTGCAGCATATGGGCGCCTGACAAACCTGAGAATAGCGTTCCGATACCTCAGTAAGGAATCGTTCAAGACTCTGTACACCGTGTATGTCAGGCCCATACTGGAGTATGCAGCACCAGTTTGGAACCCACACCTGTTCAATCACGTCAAGAAATTAGAGAAAGTGCAAAGGTTTGCAACAAGACTAGTCCCAGAGCTAAGGGAAATGTCCTACGAAGAAAAGTTAAGGGAAATCGGCCTGACGACACTAGAGGACAGGAGTGTTAGAGAAGACATGATAACGACATACAAAATACTGCGAGGAATTGACAAGGTGAACAGAGGATGTTTCAGAGATGGGACACAGAAACAAGGGGGTCACAATTGGAAGTTGAAGACCCAGATGAGTCAAAGGGATGTCAGGAAGTATTTATTTAGTAATAGAGTTGTCAGGAAGTGGAATAGTCTGGCAAGTGATGTAGTGGAGGCAGGAACCATACATAGTTTTAAGACGAGGTATGATAAAGCTCATGGAGCAGGGAGAGAGAGGACCTAGTAGCGATCAGTGAAGAGGCGAGGCCAGGAGCTATGGATCGACTCCTGTAACCACAAATAAATGAGTACACACACACACACACACACACACACACACACACACACACACACACACACACACCCCACACACACACACCCACACACACACACACACACACACACACACACACACACACATGCCATGTAAACAGGTACACACAAAAATATAAACTTTATAACATAAAAAGTAAACAGCAAAATTCATGAGTGACAAAAACAGAAAATTGTCTGGCGTCACGCAAGGCCCCTCCCCTGTCCCTGTGGAGGAGGGGGGAGGGGAGGGAAGGGAATCGGAGGGGAGGGGGAGGTGAAGGGGAGGGGAGGGGAGGTGAAAAGGGAGGGGAGGGGGAGGTCAAGGGGAGGGGAGGGGGAGGTCAAGGGGAGGGGAGGGGGAGGTCAAGGGGAGGGGCGAGTCGGAAGGAGGAAGGGGGGGGGGGAAGGAGGAGGCTGTGCACTGAATAGGGGAAAATGAGAGACGAGAGAAAAAGGAAAATAGGCAGGAAATGAAATAGGACAGTGAAGTGGAAGACGTGGATGAAATTAAAGAAGAAATTAATAGAGAGAAAAAGATGGATCTAGAAAGTAGGAGGAAGGGGAGTGAATGAAGCAAGGAAATACGACTGCGAAGATAATGGAAGGGGAAAAAAGATCAAGTGAAAGAAACCTCTTATGAGAGGTTGCCAGGTGGATGACTTCAGTTCCTGTCTTGACATCCTCAGGGTCAACATTAAGAAACCTGGGTCACACTAGGTTACCTGGGCCACACTAGGTTACTTGGGCCACTCTAGGTTACCTGGGCCACACTAGGTTACCTGGGCCACACTAAGTCATCTGACCATACTAAGTCACCAGGGACACACGAGGTCACCTGACGTCTGGTCATAAAGTAGAGGTCGTGACCTGACTCTGTGCTGGGCACTCCCTGGGAAATGACCTCCACTACCACACATACTACCGTCTTCATCGACGGCGGATATCAATAATAATAATAATAATAATAATAATAATAATAATAATAATAATAATAATAATAATAATAATAATAATAATAATAATAATAATAATAATAATAATCTTTATTTCTACAAGTATCTGTACAACGTATACAGACCATAGCTGACATCAGTGGCATGCCATACAGAAAGCCCCTTCTTATGCAGATCATTTCGGGGAAATTAGGTTAATTTTGTCCCCAGAATGCGACCCACACCAGTCGACTAACACCCAAGTACCTATTTACTGCTAGGTGAACAGGGACAACAGGTGTCTTAAGAAAACACGCTCTAATGTTTCCACCTGTTCCGGAGATCGAGCCACGGACCTCCATGTGCGGTTCATTAACGCAAATAGCAAATTGTAGGGTGAACTGCCATGGTTATTTTAATTGATGAACTTTCTACTTCCATACAGTGGGATACACACTATCTACTTCCATACAGTGGGATACACACTATCTACTTCCATACAGTGGGATACACACTATCTACTTCCATACAGTGGACTACACACTATCTACTTCCATACAGTGGGATACACACTATCTACTTCCATACAGTGGACTACACACTATCTACTTCCATACAGTGGGATACACACTATCTACTTCCATACAGTGGGCTACACACTATCTACTTCCATACAGTGGGATACACACTATCTACTTCCATACAGTGGACTACACACTATCTACTTCCATACAGTGGGATACACACTATCTACTTCCATACAGTGGACTACACACTATCTACTTCCATACAGTGGGATACACACTATCTACTTCCATACAGTGGACTACACACTATCTACTTCCATACAGTGGGATACACACTATCTACTTCCATACAGTGGGATACACACTATCTACTTCCATACAGTGGGATACACACTATCTACTTCCATACAGTGGGCTACACACTATCTACTTCCATACAGTGGGATACACACTATCTACTTCCATACAGTGGACTACACACTATCTACTTCCATACAGTGGATTACACACTATCTACTTCCATACAGTGGACTACACACTATCTACTTCCATACAGTGGACTACATACTATCTACTTCCATACAGTGGACTACACGCTATCTACTTCCATACAGTGGACTACATACTATCTACTTCCATACAGTGGACTACACGCTATCTACTTCCATACAGTGGGCTACACGTTGTCTACTTCCATACAGTGGACTACACACTATCTACTTCCATACAGTGGACTACACACTATCTACTTCCATACAGTGGACTACACACTATCTACTTCCATACAGTGGACTACACACTATCTACTTCCATACAGTGGACTACATACTATCTACTTCCATACAGTGGACTACACACTATCTACTTCCATACAGTGGGCTACACGTTGTCTACTTCCATACAGTGGACTACACACTATCTACTTCCATACAGTGGACTACACACTATCTACTTCCATACAGTGGGCTACACACTATCTACTTCCATACAGTGGACTACACACTATCTACTTCCATACAGTGGGCTACACGCTCAATATAAACATTACCAAAACTCAAGTTTGAGATCCGTGGTGTTTGATAAACGAGGATTCGACAACGTTGCGTTGAATAAAAAAATTTAAGGGCATTCCCAACATTAATATGCTCCACATTATAGAGTAAAAACCTGTCAGAATGCACTGGGCTGCCTGGTCTCTTTAATCAGACTCCGTAAGTCTGGTACAACAATTGGTTAGGATTCAGTACTCCATTTCTTCACATTAGAAATACAGGACACATAGTGAGTTGGATGAATACTATTTTTATTTAGTTGTTTTAACGTTCGTAGGGCAACCAGAGCCAGCAGTGGAGGTTCGAACCTCTGTCCGCTGGGCGGAAGACAATCGCTCTACCTAGTTGTCAAGAAAAGACAACGTTTGGGATAGCGTTTTGCTCTTGCATCATTAAGAAAAAGCTTAGTGTATAAATGGTTCAGCTTGTGCTACTAGGTCTGATGCCGTGCTCCTTCCTTAAGTGAATGTGACCTGACCTGACTAGGTTGGGTCATTGGCTTATACCGGTAGGAGACTTGGACCTGCCTCGCATGGGCCAGTAAGCCTCATATGTCTAATTTATCAGCAAAACCTTTACCTCAGAACATTACCCCTAAAACTCCCTTCCTCCCCAACCCTCCTCACACAACCCACCACCCTCCTTCCCTTAACACCCCTCCTTTCACAAGCCTCGTTCCCTACACTCCCCACAAAGTCTTCCCCCCACCCGTTCCTCTCCCCAACACTCTCCTCCCCAACTCTCCCCGACCTCACCTGAGTTTGATCTGGAGCTTCATCGTGAACGTATTGGTTAAAGTTTACGAGAAAAGTTTTAATTTTATCGCCAATATAAACCAAATAGAATTCTGACCAAAATAGCAGACGTGTTACATACCTATGTGGTGCACACCTGTGTGATACACACCTGTGGGAATAAATCTGTGTGATACACACCTATGTGGTGCACACCCGTGTGATACACCTGTGTGATACACACCTGTATGATATACACCCGTGTGATACACCTGTGTGATACACACCTGTATCATACACACCTGTATGATACACACCCGTGTGATACACACCTGTGTGATACGCACCCGTGTGATACACACCTGTGTGATACACACCTGTGTGATACACACCCGTGTAATACACACCTGTGTGATACGCACCTGTGTGATACGCATCTGTGTGATACGCACCCGTGGGAAAACAGCCAACACATTAATAACAATTGAAAAAATAGTAAAACCAGGTGTAATAAATAGCTAAATAAAAATGAATAGCTCTCAAGGGAATGAAGTGTCTATAAACAGAGCTCAAATTGCTTTATTAATACGCAAAGATTACTCTAATAAAGTTTGATATATAACAACCAATTGTTATTATTATCCAGTACTAATTATTCAAGTCACAAAAATTCGGTTAAAAGGTATATATTAACTCGGCAGGGTGACCCAAAAAGAAAGAAAATCCCCAAAAAGAAAATACTTTCATCATCATTCAACACTTTCACCACACTCATACATAATCACTGTCTTTGCAGAGGAGCTCAGATACGACAGCTGAGAAAAGTCCCTCCCAGCTGTCACTATCTCAGACCCCTCCTTTAAAGTGCAGGCATTGTACTTCCCATTTCCAGGACTCAAGTCCAACTAAATCAATAAACTGGTTTCCCTGAATCCCTTCACAAAATGTTACCCTGCTCACACTCAAACAGATCGTCATGTCCCAAAAACCATTCGTCTCCATTCACTCCTATCTAACACGCTCACACATGCTTGCTGGAAGTCCAAGCCCTCGCCCACAAAACCTCCTTTACCCCTTCCTCCAACCTTTTCTAGGACGACCCCTACCCCGCCTTCCTTTCCCTACAGATTTATACGCTCTCCAAGTCATTCTACTTTGATCCATTCTCTCTAAATGACCAAACCACCTCAACAACCCCTCTTCAGCCCTCTGACAAATACTTTTAGTAACTCCACACCTTCTCCTAATTTCCACATTCCGAATTTTCTGCATAATATTTACACCACACATTGCCCTTAGACAGGACATCTCCACTGCCTCCAGCCTCCTCCTCGCTGCAGCATTTGCAACCCATGCTTCACACCCATATAAGAGTGTTGGTACCACTATACTTTCGTACATTCCCTTCTTTGCCTCCATGGATAACGTTTTTGTCTCCACAGATACCTCAATGCACCACTCACCTTTTTCCTTCATCAATTCTATGGTTAACCTCATCCTTCATAAACCCATCCGCTGACACGTCAACTCCCAAATATCTGAAAACATTTACTTCTTCCATAATCCCTCTCTCCAATGTGATATCCAATTTTTCTTTATTTAAATCGTTTGATACCCTCATCACCTTACTCTTATCTATGTTCACTTTTAACTTTCTACCTTTACACACTCTCCCAAACTCGTCCACTAACCTTTGCAACTTTTCTTTAGAATCTCCCATAAGCACAGTATCATCAGCAAAAGTAACTGTGTCAACTCCCATTTTGCATTTAATTCTCCATAATTTAATCCCACCCTCTCCCCAACACCCTAGCATTTACTTCTTTACAACCCCATCTATAAATATATTAAACAACCATGGTGACATTACACATCCCTGTCTAAGACCTACTTTTACCGGGAAGTAATCTCCTCTCTCCTACACACCCTAACCTGAGCCTCACTATCCTCATAAAAACTCTTTATAGCCTTCAGTAACTTACTACCTATTCCATACACTTGCAACATTTGCCACATTGCTCCCTATCCACTCTATCATATGCCTTTTCTAAATACATAAATGCAATAAAAACTTCTCTACCTTTATCTAAATACTGTTCACATATATGCTTCACTGTAAACACTTGATCTACACATCCCCTACCCACTCTAAAGCCTCCTTGCTCATCTGCAATCCTACTCTCTGTCTTACCTCTAATTCTTTCAATAATAACCCTGCCATACACTTTACCTGGTATACTCAGTAAACTTATTCCCCTATAATTTTTACACTCTCTTTTATCCCCTTCCTTTATATAAAGGAACTATACATGCTCTCTGCCAATCCCTAGGTACCTTCCCCTCTTTCATACATTTATTAAACAAAAATACCAACCACTCCAGCACTATATCCCCCCCTGCTTTTAACATTTCTGTCATGATCCCGTCAGTTCCAGCTGCTTTACCCCTTTCATTCTACGTAATGCCTCACGCACCTCCTCCACACTCACATCCTGCTCTTCTTCACTCCTAAACGATGTTATACCTCCCTGGCCAGTACATGAAATTACCGCCTCCTTTTTTCATCGACATTTAAAAGTTCCTCAAAATATTCCCGCCAGGTATACTCTCCAGGTATCTACCCAATACCTCCAGCTCCCCATCTACTAACTCCCCTACTCTGTTTTTAACTGACAAATCCATTCGTTCCCTAGGCTTTCTTACCTTGTTTATCTCACTCCAATTTTTTCTCTTGTTTTCAGCAAAATTTCTTGACAGAGCCTCTCCCATTCTTTCATCCGCTCTTCTTTTGCACTCTCTCACCACTCTCTTCACCTTTCTTTTACTCTCCATATACTCTGCTCTTCTATTAACACTTCTGTTTTGTAAAAACCTCTCATAAGCTACCTTTTCTCTTTTATCACACCCTTTACTTCTTCATTCCACCACTCACTCCTCTTTCCTCCTGCACCCACCCTCCTATAGCCACAAACTTCTGCCCCACATTCTAATACTGCATTTTTAAAACTATCCCAACTCTCTTCAACCCCCACTACTCCTACTTGCACTAGCCCACCTTTCTGCCAATAGTTGCTTATATCTCACCCTAACTTCCTCCTCCCTTAGTTTATACACTTTTACCTCTCTCTTACTTGCTGTTGCCATTTTCTTTTGTCCCATCTACCTTTTACTCTAACTGTAGCTACAACCAAATAATGATCCGATATATCCGTTGCCCTCTATAAACATGTACATCCTGAAGCCTACTCATCAACCTTTATCCACCAATACATAATCCAACAAACTACTTTCCTTACGTGCTATATCATACCTTGTATATTTATTTATCCTCTTTTCATAAAATATGTATTACTTATTACCAAACCTCTTTCTACACATAGCTCAATTAATGGTTCCCCATTTACATTTACCCTGGCACCCCAAATTTACCTACTACTCCCTCCACAACATTTTTACCCACTTTAGCATTAAGATCCCCAACCACAATTACTCTCTCACTTGGTTCAAAACCCCACACACTCACTCAACATTTCCTCAAAATCTCTCTCTCCTCTACACTTCTCTCTTCTCCAGGTGCATAAACACTTACTATAACCCACTTTTCACATCCAACCTTTATTTTACTCCACATAATCCTTGAATTTATACATTTATATTCCTTCTTTACCTGCCATAACTGATTATTCAACATTATTGCCACTCCTTCTTTAGCTCTAACTCTATTTGAAACCCCTGATCTAATCCCATTTATTTCTCCCACTGAAACTCTCCTACCCCTTCAGCTTTGTCTCACTTAAAGCCAGGACATCCAGCTTCTTTTCATTCATAACATCTACAATCATCTCTTTCTTATCATTCGCACAACATCCACGCACATTCAAACATCCCACTTTGACGGTTTTCTTCTTCTTCTTTTTAGTAAGCTATACAGGAAAAGGGGTTACTAGCCCATTGTTCCCGGCATTTTAGTTGACTTTTACAACACGCATGGCTTACGGAGGAAAGATTCTTATTCCACTTCCCCATGGATATGAAAGGGAAAAGCAATAAGAACAAGAACTATTAAGATAAAATCAAAGAAAACTCAGATGAGTGTGTATACATAAACGTGTACATGTTTGTGTAGCGTGACCTAAGTGTAAGTAGAAGTAGCAAGACGTACCTGAAATCTTGCATGTTTATGAGACAGAAAAAAGACACCAGCAATCCTACCATCATGTAAAACAGCTTCAGGTTTCTGTTTCACAGTCACCTGGCAGGACGGTAGTACCTCCCTGGGTGGTTGCTGTCTACCAACCTACTACCTATAATTTTTTTTATATTAAAGTCCAGGGTTTATTCCCTGGACCCCAGCAATGAGATTCGCTCTTCTCATCGCTTATTTTAATTCGTAGTTGCCAACTTGTTAGTCTATGTTTAAAAAAAAATGTTCTCAGCTTTACCTTTTACGTTTTAATATTAGAAAATCAGTAACAGGACATTTTTTTTTATTAATTTAGTTTCGAATGTTATGTCATGGCACAATTTTTTTTTTAAGATCGCTTTTCAGTTTATTTACATTTTAAATATAAATTTACATTTTAATATAAATTTACATTTTTGGATAAATTTATTTACATTTTATTACCATTTTTTTTAAATTCTAATATTGATTTACAGTTTAATATAAATTTACAGTTTTATATAAATTTATTTACATTTTAATATCAATTTATTTACAAGTAATATCTATTTACATTTTATATATATATATTTACATTGTAATATTTATTTACATTTTAATGTCTGCTTAAATAACACTGCGTGAGGGTAGTTGCATCGTTGGCACCTCGTTCAACGTATAACTACCATTTGTACTGTCTACAAATGCTTTAACAACTTCACACGATAGTCTGCGGCCGCTGCCAGCCAAAGTCGCTCTTATGGGAGGGTGGTTTTGAAGAGCTCTCTCACTCTAGCATAACAAGGGCATACGTGCTTGTTTTGTCGATGTGTGTGCGTGTGTTGTACAAAACAAAAAGAAAAAAAAGGCCCTCTGGAACACGACAATGGTCTTTACAATCAACCAGAAATGGCTGTATTTCACCTGTACAGCGGTCACCCGCACTTTGAAAGCCCATTCACCAAATGGTCAACACACGCCACAACACAAGAATGTACAAAAGGGGGGGGGGAAGGGGTAAAAAAAGGGTAAAAAAAAAAGGGGGGAAACGGAAAAATGTCACTATGAAACGTTGCCACAGGTGGCCCAGACAGCTGGTTCAGGGGGCAAAAGCGAAAGAGGGTAATAGGAAGGGAGGAAGGTGGAATGGGGGAGGGAAGGATGGGAGGTAAAGAGTGTTAATGATGGATGCAACAGGAAGTTGAGGTGTAAGTGGATTTTTTCCAGCGCGTGAATCCAATCTGGTCACAAACACTGTCGACAGGGTAAGGTTTTTGTTCCCTTTTAACAAAATTGGGGGAACACCCATAGTGTGCGGCTACATTATTATATATATGAGAGGTACATGGTGGAGAAAACTCAGGGGATATGGTTAAAAAAAAGAATAATAGCTGTGTTTCGCTGTCATGCTCCATCCCACAGAGTGTGTTTCCTGCATGAGGTAATATATATATATATATATATATATATATATATATATATATATATTGTGCCGAATAGGTAAAACTTGCAATTTTGGCTTAAATAGCAACGCTCTTCTTGCCGAATAAGGCAAGCGAAAATTTGCGTATGCAATAATTTCACAAAAATCATTCTGAACCTAACGAAAAAAAATATATTTCATTGTGTTTGTTTATTATTAAATTATTGAAAATTTATCTAAAATATATTTAGATGAATTAGGCTAAATTAAATTGCGCTTGTTATAATAAGGTTAGGTAAGTTTTCTAAGGTTCTTTTGGTACAAAATTATTAATTTTTACTTTAGCATAAATGAAGAAAATATATCTTTAGTCCAGCCTCGCTGAAAGTCTCAAGCCTATCCGAAAAAAATCACTCTCCAGCAATTCCAATCTTATTAACTATGTTAATATGGAAAGAGCACCATTCTGTCTATACGATGAATCAGCCTTTAAAGACTGTAACCTTTTAGAAGAAGCATACTCAGGTTAAAGGGAAATTAATGCTACATTATTTAAAAAAAAGGCAGATTGCCACATGTGCATTAAAATAAAAAAAATCCCAGTCTTCTTCCATGCAGGACACACCAGTGTTTTAAGTTTGAAGCCTATCGGAGAAGGCTTTCTCAAGTTATTGCAGGGATTCCAAGAACCTGGAACGATCCACTTGAACTGTATAGAACACCTGTGCATGCCAGTGTTTGCATGAACCTTTCTCAGTTACAGTAAACCAGGGTTCAATATTTGAAGCTGATCGGATGAGAGGTTTGCAACGTATTAAACGACACTTTGTTGGAAAAAACTAATAGTAATAATAATAATAATAATAATAATAATAATAATAATAATAATAGTAATAATAATAATTACTATTTTATTATTATTATTATTATTATTATTATTATTATTATTATTATTATTATTATTATTATTATTATTATTATCATCTCATCGATTATTCGTTTCTTGCCTCACTCCCATTCAGAACATGTTTCAAAAAACTAATATCCAATATCTCAAGTTTCTTGGCCAAACAAATATTTTGGCTGACAGATAACTCAAAGTTTCCTCTATACCCGAAGGTCCTTTAATATTAAATAAAGTATACAAATATGCTAATACTTTAATATCAAGCAATTACTGGAGCCTAGCGATGAAATTGACAGAGTAAAGAAAACTGGATGTAGTTTGTAATAACGTGGTAGGAACTCCCTCCTCTATCCTGTAGAACCTTTAACTTGCTGTAGTTTGAGAGAGAGAGAGAGAGAGAGAGAGAGAGAGAGAGAGAGAGAGAGAGAGAGAGAGAGAGAACAAATGAGCATTGCGAATGAGAACAGAGGCAGAGAAAGTAAAATGAGAGAGAACAACAAGCTGAGACTTGGGAAGATGGGAAACATGGTTGTTGTCAACAAAAGAACGTGTAAATAGGAGGAGCGGTTAGGAAAAATAAAATAACACATAAGGCCTTTGAAATTACAGTCTATTACGCAAGTTGTTACAATGAGTTTCGTTTCTCAGAAGGCTTGAGGGGGGCGGGGCGGTAACTGCCCTAATATACTGCCACACAAACCGCCAGTGTCAACGTGAGACTGGCTGGCGGACAGTTATGTAAGCAGTTTTTACTCTTCATTAGCGTAGATATCAGGGACTCGATTTTCACCCCCGTTCAGTAATGGCTTCCCAAGAGGTGATTCAACACCACGCAACACCCCCCTCAACACCCCACACAATACCACCCCAACAACACCACCCTAGACAATACTACCCCAATACAACACCACACACACACACACACGTCACCCCCACACAACACCGCCCCCATACAAAAACGAAATGGTTAAGAGGCTGGGCTAGGAGACTCGCCATCTTCCTCGGTACAATCTTAGCCTCACGTCCTCGACTTTTCCGATGGAGCAAATGTCTCCAGCATGGCTGGTGCAAACACAACCCAACACACGCGTGACAATTTTCAAAATAAACTGTTCTCAAAACTACTGTTGTTACTTTCCGATCGCCCTTAATAACATGCGAGCAAACAGACAAGAAACGACAAAAGCTGATAAAAAAAAGTATTTCCAATAAGAGGCAACATTTCTCAGTATGATTTATGATAACGTAAAGGAAAGGCATCGATGTGGCTCCTCCCAGTGCTTTCCAATACGTTGCTCTTGTTACGCTCTCTGGAGTTTCTAAGGCTTGTTTTCCATCTGGGAGACTTAGACTCATTACTCTCTTAAAATAACAAGCGGGCCAGATACTTCAAAGAACGAACGCAGTTACGACTTTCTCATTCTCTCTCTCTTTCTTTATCGCTCTCTCTCTCTATCTCACACACCACTAACTCCCAACACATCACCATCACACCACACCGTCAATCACTACACCACCATCACTACTGCTACCTCCACCCCACCACAAGCAACACCACCGACCGTCACCACCACACCCACGCCCACACCACCACCACACCACCACCACCACTTACCACCCCCCACCAACACCATCTCACCATTACAACCTACCACAAACACCATACCACTCGATCTACCATCGCTAACTCTACCAGCAGCAGGAATAATAAACAGGAACTGAGATAGAACACAGGGGAGGGTATGGAAAAAAATACAGTGCAGGTTACATAGTCTGTATCGTTCACATCAATGTTATTTAGTAAGGGAAACACTGAGAGAGACCAGGGAATAATTTACTAGCCTACAAAATTTAACTTTTTATCCAGTTCAGAAACCAAATTAGTTGTTGTAAGAGTATCGTGAATCTGAAAGTGTTTAGATTTAGAATTTTAGAAATCTTATGATCAAAATTTTGGCTATTTAAGTTTGAAGACTCACACGATGTATGATACCTAACACTCATAAATATTTATGTGGTGCATCCAGTGACAAAACATAATCTTTCTTAATGTAAATTTATTATCTATATGCTTAAGAAAACTAACAGAAATTTCCACGCAGTCATACAAACATATTTACATCAGTATGACTCTCCCGCAGCAGTGTCCAGCAGTAGTCGACCATCAAACTGATCGTCAGGTTTTCCTGATGTCTCTTCTCCGTGACATCTAGTGAGATAGTTCACCGTGTTCATCACTAAAACCACCGAGGTTTGGAGGGAAAAAGTCAAGGTGAGAATGGAGAAAATTACTCTTGAGCGACATCCGACATCCCAGTAGATGGCATGCTGTCAATAGCTCATCTGTAATATTTGTGTAATTCTTATTCTGACTGTCGTCAAAATAAGGATCATTTGGTAACTGCCGAATTTGATGTCCGATGAAGATTCCTTCAGTTTAGTGTCGTTAACTTTGGGAAACCTCTCCTTCAGATAGCCAAACCCTGCACCTTCTTAGTCCAAAGCTTCGACAAAGTTTTTAACGAGGCTACCTTGATGTGTAAAGGTGGAAGAATTATGTCCTTTGGATCGACTAATGTCCTGTATGGAAAGTTCTTCACTCCTGCCTCATGTGATTCTCGAGTTGGCCAGGAACGCTGAATTGCATGCTGCTTTGTATCTCCACTGTCCCATGGACACATGAATCAGCAGTACTTTGAAAGTCCACCTTACAGTCTCAGTAACAAACCTATTACTTTTAGGTCTCCGCAGATTTTTCACCTAAGTTTCTCATATTCGATCAGAGAGTGACAAGTTTCTTCATTGTTTCATGTTTCAAGTTTCCAGCGAAAGCTAAAGGCAGACTTGGTAGGGTGTGGTCAACGTGAAGTAAGACTGCTCTTAGACTTGTTTTGATGGAATCAGTAACCAAACACAACATTGCAGGATGATGTTTACCCAAGCATCGAAAAGTCCATTAACATCTAATTTATAGTAAGTTTCTAGGCATTTCTGTCGCGTTCTGATCAAACTAATTCTTGTGTCTGAGTGCAGTAAATTCCAGTGGTGTAGTCTTGAACCAAGTAGCTCTGATTGTTCCTTGGATAAATTAAGATCGCACACAAGATCGTTGAAGTCGCTTTGATCTTTATATGTTATTCTGGATACAGAAATAAGAATCCGTGGAGTGATCGTTTGGTTCCCTCCATAAAATCGGGACTGCAAATGGCTTGCATGACTTCCTAAAAGCAAACCAATCACGTAAGGAGTTGGAGCAAGTCACACAACAATGATGAGGCGTCCACAGCCTGTCCTCATCTCCGACCTTCACACCTCTTGTGAAAATATTCAAAATCTCATAGTCTAAAACAAATAAAAAAAATCAAAATATCTCGGAGTAAAGCTGCCACCATATTAAAAAAATAGCCTTTTGACAAACCACGGGGCATTATAAGCTTATAACTTGACTGTTGAAAATACCACTGACTCTGAAAGAAACATACAACCCATTAGTGAGAAAACAGTCTCATAAATCCACAAAAAAAAAATCAAACAAAAACCATAAAATGACCAAGCACTCACTAGACGATAATATAGTTGAAAAGCAATTGTCTCACAGACACTGGACGCGTCGGATCAACACAAAGTTCAGATATAAATTCAGGTTCCCCAAATCAGTCAAAAACATGTTTTAAACGTTAAATGAAACCATTTTTGACCAGGGTTATCAGTGTATGACAAGTGAATGTCGGGGCGGGAGAGGGAATGTAGGATGAGAGGGAATGTAGGATGAGAGGGAATGTAGGATGAGAGGGAATGTAGGATGAGAGGGAATGTAGGATGAGAGGGAATGTAGGATGAGAGGGAATGTAGGATGAGAGGGAATGTAGGATGAGAGGGAATGTAGGATGAGAGGGAATGTAGGATGAGAGGGAATGTAGGATGAGAGGGAATGTAGGATGAGAGGGAATGTAGGATGAGAGGGAATGTAGGATGAGAGGGAATGTAGGATGAGAGGGAATGTAGGATGAGAGGGAATGTAGGATGAGAGGGAATGTAGGATGAGAGGGAATGTAGGATGAGAGGGAATGTAGGATGAGAGGGAATGTAGGATGCAAAACAAAGATGTCGTGGCGCAGGAGTTTATGAAATAAATTGGTGAGAAAATGGATGAATGAGAACGAAGGGGAGAGGGACATACGGAAGACAGAATTAGAAAGGAACAACGGGTGATGAATGAAAGATAACTGAAGAGAAAGTAAAGATGATAACAGCTCAGAGTAGACAAGTTAGAGAGGAGAAGGGTGAAAGTGAGAGAAAGGGAGGAAGGAGAAAGGGAAGAGGATCGTACCTTGCCTTTGATATACCTTTGAAGAGTTTCGAGAGTATCTACTCTCTGAGCCCGGCCATGGGCCAGGCTCGTCTGGTGCTTGCCTGGTCAACCAGGCTGTTGCTGCTGGAGGCCCGCTGTCCCACATATCCATCACAGCCTGGTTGATCTGGCACCTGGTGAAGATATTTGTCCAGTTTCCTCTTGAAGGCTTCTACACTGGTTCCAGCCGTGTTTCGGATATCTTCTGGTAAGATGTTGAATAGTCTGGGACCCCGGATGTTAATACAGTGCTCCCGTATTGTCCCCACCGCACCCCTGCTCCTCACTGGGTTTATTTTACACTTCCTCCCATATCTCTCACTCCAGTATGTTGTTATGGCAGTGTGCAGATTTGGGACCAGGCCCTCAAGTACTTTCCAGGTATATATTATCATGTATCTCTCTCTCATCCGCTCCAATGAGTACATGTTCAAGACTTGAAGGCGTTCCCAATAATTTAGATGTTTCAATGGCTCAATGTGAGCCGTAAACGATCTCTGGATTTGTTCCAGCTCTGCTATTTCTCCTGCCCTGAACGGGGCCGTCAGCACTGAGCAGTATTCTAAGTGGGGGAGTAAAAGAAACAAAGTGTAACTAACTTATTACAGGTCAATAAAAATGGATGACGATAATGAAAAAAATACTAGGAAACTTAGTAAATGAAGACAAAAGAAGTATAAAACCTCTGACACATAAGGGGAGAAAAAAAAGGAGACAAAAACTATGTGATAAGTTCTGGGGTAAACACACGGGAAGAAGACACACTGACCCAAAGGAGAGGAGATGAATGAAACGTGGGACTCATGTCGACAGCTGCACCCAAGAGGTAAGTGAAATATTAAATTGTATGAGCATCGACAGGTGTGGGAGAGACGCAGTGTATCCTCCAAAAATAGTATCGGGCAAGATGCTGCCACGAGAAGGTTTGCTATACAAGAATCTTCGTGAAACAGAACATGAGATGGTGCGTCTGGGGGATGGTCAACCGAGAAGAGATGGGATGCAGGGATAGACTGCAGGCGAAAATCAGTGACATGGGCTTGGTAAAGTCAAGCGCATACAGGAAGGCAGGCAGCAGGCAGGTAGGTAGGCAGGTAGGTAGGTAGGTAGGCAGCAGGCAGGCAGGCAGGCAGGCAGGTAGGTAGGTAGGTAGATAGGTATGCAGGCAGGTAGGTAGGTAGGCATGCAGGCAGGTAGGTGGGCAGGCAGGCGCCTAGATAAGCAGGCAGTAAGGCAAGTGGGCAGGCAGGCAGGGAGGGAGGGAGGGAGGGAGGTATGCAGGCAGGCAGGTAGGCAGTCAGGCAAGTAGGCACGCAGACAGAGAGTAAGATAAGAGAGTAAGCAGGCAGGTAGGCAGGCAGAGAGGCAGGCAGACAGATAGGCAGGCAGGGCAGGCAGGCACGCAGGCAGGAAGGCAGACAGGCAGGCAGGCACCCAGGCAAGTAGGTCCCCAGACAGAAAGGCTAGTGGGCAGACAGGCATCCAAACAGGCAGTAAGGCAAGCTGGCAAGCAGGTAGACAGGAAGTCGGCCAGTCAACGTTAAGCAGAGCTAAACAGGCATGCAAGCGGGCATCCAGGCAGTGTGTCCGGCCAGCCAGCAGTGGTAAGCACTAGCCTGCTCTCGCAAACCCTCCATATAAAACTGAAAGCTTAAAACAAAATATATGAATATATATATATATATATATATATATATATATATATATATATATATATATATATATATATATATATATATATATATATATATATATATATATATATATATATATATATATATATATATATAATATATAATCTGATTCATTACAGTACCTAGGGACATCACATTCAACATTGCTTGTTGTCCATTTAAAATAAAGCAATTTGCTTGCAATGAATCTTCGAAAAATGAGTCCGACAACATTTTGCAGCATTGTCATCAGCAACACAAAAATATTCAACATTTTATACTCCAAATTAGGCAAAGAAGACAGAATTATTTATGAAGGTGTAAACTCAAGACGCAATTTTTCACCTGCATGTCAAGCCTCGCCCCAGAAAGAAAGGTTAGACTTGCTTTAATTCCGTAAAAGTGGGCAACATAATGACCTTCTCAGCGGGCGGTGCTTTGGTGGGGTTGGCTGAGACGGTGTGTGAAGAATGTTGTGTCATCCTCCAGTCACGCACACCGTATGTCTCCCCCTCCTTCTCTGTCTCTCCCTCACCCACTATGTCTCTCCTCTCCTTCCTTATCTCTCCTGCACACTGCATGTCTCCCCTCCCACCACTCTCCCGTCTGTCACACCCCGCACCCCTCCTCACCTCCCAATCTCTTCCTTCTCTCAAGTCTCTTGTAATCCTGTGCGATGAATGGTGTTGAGAGATCTTTCAGGGCCAATCAAAGGCACCGACGTCTGCTCCGAATTTTATAAACAAATATAAAATGACCGGAAGGGAGGTGGACCAGAGACGGTAGTAGAGGTGAGCCAGGTAATGTATTGAACAAGGGATCAAAGTTATCCTAGGTAATTTACACTATATATGATAATTGTATTTATGTGTACCTGTACTTAAATAAACTTACTTGCTTACTTAGAGAGAGGGATCAAGGTAGCCTGTGATGTGCCCATTACTGCTGACAGATGTCACACTGGTGTAACATCTGGATGGGCTATTTAAATGAATAAAAAGGAAGCCTACATATGCTCGGCCATGCACCTAGAGCGTCCTCGTCTGACATACTGTACTAACTCGGCAATGGTCTGACCCTGGTGTGAAAACTTTTCCAATGGGGAGGCAGGAAAGTCTATTACTACAAGCAGAGCGATAAGCTGCTCCTGCTTGTACCTTTAGATTGGCTCCTAAGGGGCGACGAAAGTGCTTGACCCAAGAAGACCTCGCTTGCAGGTTAGGAAGAAAAAGCATATAAGTTTGTCTTACCCTGCCATCCCCTTTTGGTGGGCAAAACACCTGAGCGCTTTCATGTGCTTACACTAGGAAGACATGCACTTACAAAGTGATTTGCAGGTATGTCGCTTCGGCTCTTACTGGGAGAGCGTGATCATTCTTGTCAAAGACTTGTTAATAATTACTTAATACAATATGCATGGATGGGCCTATAAAATAAATTGGTGACTGGTATCAAGAGATATTTCAGGGCCAATTAAAGGTATTGATGTTTACTCTGGAGTTCATCAACAAATATCCAATGAGGTGAGCAAGAGAAAGTCGACCGTGGAACTGAGGGAGAGAAAATAAGAGACAGACTAGGCCGACGGCCTCTTGTTTCTCCATGACCGCCGACAGATGTCGTTAGTCGCCGACACTCTTCTACATCCTGTACGTCTCTTTCTCCTTTCCCTTTCTCACTTCCTCCCCGCATCTCCCCTACACTCAACGGTGCGACATTTATAACTGTACACCCAGCCCCTCACTCCCTTCCCCCATCTATTTTCCCTCCGCCTGTCATACCCCGCCACTCTACCTCTCATACCCCGCCCCCCCCCCAATCCACCTGTCAAGGCCAACACTGCACTAAACTTTTAACTCACCACAACAATGTTTGCACTGCACTGGTAGTCATATCTGGTGTGAGGCATTACCAAAACACAGTATGTGCCTGCCAAGACACTTCGCCACAACACCCAGAACTCTTTACCAATTCATAACACTTAGAAAACGGCCAGGATGTTAGAACTAACACCGTAACACCTGGTATCCTCTTCATGACAACAGGTAAGATAAACATAGAAGCTTCATAACACTAGGTACCAACACCTTCAATACTTCATGAGCACCAGGTACGAATATCTTATTCGCAATCGAGATGTTAACACCCAATGTGTGAGCATCTTGATTGCTTCTTAAGACCAGGTACGAGAGGCACTTGGTGTTAATACCATCAAGAATTACATCAACAATTAAGACCATCAATAATTACAAAGGTGAACACGTGCCTACCAAACTCATCAACCAACCTCTGCAACTTCTCTTCAGAATCTCCCAAAAGCACAGTGTCATCAGCAAAGAGCAACTCCCACTTTGTGTTAGATTCTTTATCTTTTAACCCCACAACTTTTGCCAACACCCGCGCATTCACTTCTCTTACAACTCCATCTATAAATATATTGAACAACCATGGTGACATCACACATCCCTGTCTAAGGCCTACTTTTACTGGGAAATAATCTCCCTCTCGCCTACATACTCTAACACACACACACACACACACACACACACACACACACACACACACACACACACACACCATATATATATATATATATATATATATATATATATATATATATATATATATATATATATATATATATATATATATATATATATATATATATATATTGTGTGTGTGTGTTTGAGTGAAACTGGTTATTAGGTGTAAGTGCAATTCCTTGTTGAAGGTGATGACGGTGGAGTGCAGCCATGAAGCTGAATCTTCAATCAAAATAGAATGAAAGTGGAAACACACCTCAAGCCAAGTACTCTTAATTTTTTTTCTAACTTCCAAGCCCGAGGGGATTGGCAGAACCAATCAGTATTAGCGGATGGTGGAGGGAAGAGAGAGAGAGAGAGAGAGAGAGAGAGAGAGAGAGAGAGAGAGAGAGAGAGAGAGAGAGAGAGAGAGAGAGAGAGAGAGAGAGAGAGAGAGAGAAAGAGAGAGAGAAAAAGAGAGAGAGACTCGAACCTGGAAACATATTCAGAGCTTCCCCTGGAAAAAAAAATTAGGTCGCCTTTAGCCAGAGGCATCTTAGTAATTTATATTTCACGTTGTATTACCTTTTTTTTTTGTTTATGTTTAGTATTCACAACCGTTGCTCACTACTGTTTCTGTTGCTCACGACTGTTTCTGTTGCTCACGACTGCTTCCGTTGCTCACGGCTCTTTCTGTTGATCAAGAATGTTTTTCTGCTGCCCATGACTGTATATGTTGCTCTAAACTGTTTCTGTTGATTACAACTGTTTATATTGCTCTAAATTGTTTCTGTTGATTACAAGTGTTTCTGTTACTCGGAATTATCTCTTGCTCACAATTATCTGTTACTCAAAATTATCTCTTGCTCACAATTATCTGTTACTCACAACTGTTTCTGTTACAATTATCTGTTGCTCACGACTGTTTCTGAAGTTAGAAGATATAACGGTGGCCCGGTGGTCTGGTGGCTTGAGCTCTCGCTTCACACACGGAGGGCCCGGGTTCGATTCCCGGCGGGTGGAAACATTTCGACGTGTTTCCTTACACCTGTTGTCATGTTCACCTAGCAGCAAATAGGTACCTGGGTTGTTAGTCGACTGGTGTGGGTCGCATCCTGGGGGACAAGATTAAGGACCCCAATGGAAATAAGACAGACAGTCCTCGATGACGCACTGACTTTCTTGGGTTATCCTGGGTGGCTAACCCTCCGGGGTTAAAAATCCGAAGAAATCTTATCTTATCTTAACGGTACCGTTAGTGTGGACGAAAGGGCACAAGTGCTCGCACTGTGTCCTTTATTGGATACGTTTCGGATACGTTTCAGTCCTGGGACCTCGGTTCTGGGACTTCGGTTCTGGGACCTCGGTCCTGGGACCTCGGTTCTGGGACTTCGGTTCTGGGACCTCGGTCCTGGGACCTCGGTTCTTGGACCTCGGTTCTTGGACCTCGGTCCTGGGTCCTTGGTACTAGGACGTCGGTTATTCTAAGGTCCCAGGAGTGAAGGGTGTGCAGTAAAGATAGCCTAAGTTTCCACCTGTGTCCTTTCATCTACAACAGTTTCCGTTGTTCACAATAGTTTCCGTTGTTCACAACAGTTTCCGTTGCTCACAACAGTTTCCGTTGCTCACATCTGTTCCTCCTCACAGATGGAATTCGATATCACATGGGACTAATTAGTAAAGTTTTCTTTAATAAAACAGCGACGCTCAGTGCGCAGTTTTAAACCGTGTACACAATGATTTAAATCTTTATTATTATCATTATTATTATTACGTAGTCGAGGTGGAACTCAGTTATCAGTTATTCTCTCCTTACTGCATTATCCTCTTACCAGTGTGAGTTGACTTTTATTTTTTTTACGCTACTGAATTTACAATTTACAGACTTATGCAAGATGCACTACAGGTGTTTATTATCCAGGAAACTATTTATTGCCAGGCGAAAAGGGGCAACAGGAATAAGATTATTATTATTATAATACAAAAAAAAAAAAATCAAAACTAAGCGCTAAACCCACAAGGGTCACACAGCGCTGCAGGGGTAAGGGTTGTGCTAAAGGTTTAATAAGCTTGATCTGAGACTAGCGAGGGTGGAGAGTGTGACAGAGGTAGAGTTTGTAAGGGCGTTGAGGAAGTCTGTGTCAAAGGTGGGGGGGGAGGGGGAGGCACGTGTAGTGTGTTGACGTGGTTGAGGTTGACTTCTTGGTCCTTCTTTCTACTGTGAGTCGTTGGAGCCACCACTAAGCTACGAGTCAGATTTGGAGTGACATTAATTAGGTATGCTTCTTCCTCGTTGTATAGTTTAAGGTTAATAATGGCCTTGCTTAGCGTGGGCCAGTAGGCCTGCTGCAGTGCTCCTGCTTTCTTATGTTCTTATTTTTCATAATACTTACGTAGTCTCTGTGTGGTTCTAAATGTTGTATTGCTGACAACAGTGAAGAAACGCACGTTTCTCTCTGTGTTGTCGCAGTAAAACCAGGCTCCGAGACATGTGTCTTATATTCGCACGTCTTTACCGGGATACCAAAAACCTTGGAGCCTTAGTCCACTTGGCTGTGACAAGCTTATAAGCTCACATGAAGTATTTCACCTCCAGACAGTGATCATAAACCTGCTGGTACCTAGGCTGTTTACCACCACCATTTCATCACCACCACTATTTCATCAATTATGTCTTAGAGAGAGAGCACAACCAAGGCTTAAATGGTTGGCAAGATAGTGATGGAATGAGTGATGAAAGTGTTTCTTCTTTTTCGGGTCACCCTGCATCGGTGGGAGACGGCCGATGTGTTAATAATATATATATATAATATATATATATATATATATATATATATATATATATATATATATATATATATATATATATATATATATATATATATATATATATATATGTACACGTTTATATATGTTTATATATGTACATGTACACGTTTATTGTATACACACTCATCTGAGTTTTCTTTGATTTTATCTTAATAGTTCTTGTTCTTATTGCTTTTCCCTTTCATATCCATGGGGAAGTGGAATAAGAATCTTTCCTCCGTAAGCCATGCGTGTTGTAAAAGTCAACTAAAATGCCGGGAACAATGGGCTAGTAACCCCTTTTCCTGTATAGCTTACTAAAAAGAAGAAGAAGAAAATCGTCAAAGTGGGATGTTTGAATGTGCGTGGATGTTGTGCGAATGATAAGAAAGAGATGATTGTAGATGTTATGAATGAAAA
>WNWK01002337.1:162500-215130 GCA_009830355.1 Cherax destructor | reverse complement strand
GCCCCTTTGTTAAACTAGCCCCAGGCGTGGGTGAAAAAGGGGAGTGAACTAGCAACAGCTTTTAACAGTAGCCCCAGGCAGTTTGAGGTGTAAAGTAAGGAACTTAGCAACAGCCTTGTTGAACAGTCAGCCCCAGGCCAGATATGAGGGTGTAAAGTAAGTGAATTTGGGCAACAGCCTTGTTGAACAGTCAGCCCCAGGCCAGATATAGGTGTAAGAAGTGAACTTGTAGCAAGCCTTTTGAACATATTCCAGACCGACATAGGTGTAAGTAGAGTGAACTTGGCAACCCTTGTTGAACAGTCAGCCCCAGGTCAGATAGAGGGTGAAAAGTAGAGTAAAACTGTAGCAACAGCCTTGTTGAACACTCAGCCCCAGGCAGATATGAGGTGTAAAAGTAAAAGTAAACTTGTACAACAGCCTTGTTGAACATCAGCCCCAGGCAGATGTGAGGTGTAAAGTAAGTGAACTGTGCAACAGCCTTGTTGAACAAGTCGCCCAGGCAAAATTGAGTGTAAATAAGTGAACTTGCCCACAGCCTTTTTGAACAGTCAGCTGGCCAATATGGGGGTGTAAGTAGAATTGGCAGCGACACCCTTATTGAACTCAGCCCCGGTCAGATATGAGGGTGTAAGTAGAGTGAACGTGGCAACAGCCTTGAACATCGCTGAGCCAGATTGAGGTGAAAAGTAAAAGTGAACTTGAGCAACCCTTGTTGAACAGTCAGCCCCAGGTCAGATATGGGGAGGTGAATGGGAACAGCCACCTTATTGAACCTCAGCCCCAGGCCAGATATGGGGGTGTAAAGTGAGTGAGAACACCTGTTGAACTCTTTGGTCAGATAAGGTGTAAAGTAAAAGAAAAGCACACCCTTATTGACCACTGCGGCCAGATATGAGGGTGTAAAAGTAGAGTCAACTTAAGCAACCCTTGTTGAACATCACCCCCCAGGTCAGATATGAGGGTGTAAAGTAAGTCAACTGTAGCAACAGCCTTATTGACATCAGCCAGTGCCAGAATTATGAGGGTGTAAGTAGAAGTGAACTTGTAGCAACAGCCTTTTAAACACTCAGCCCAGGCCAGATATGAGGTGTAAAGTAGAGTGAACTTGTAGCAACACCTTTTGAACACTCAGCCCAGGTCAGATATGAGGTGTAAAGTAGAGTCAACTATAGCAACAGCCTTATGAACACTCAGCCCCAGGTCAGATATGAGGTGTAAAGTAGAGTCAACTTGTAGCAAACCTTATTGAACACTCAGCCCCAGGTCAGATATGAGGGTGTAAAGTAGAGTGAACTTATAGCAACAGCCTTATTGAACACTCAGCCCCAGGTCAGATATGAGGGTGTAAAGGAAAATTCTTAAATGTTGATCACTCACTGATTTTTTAAATAACTTCAAAAAGTATCAATAACTTGAAATATCTTATTAACTTGAAAAATATTTTAATAAATGACTGGAAAAGTTTTAATAAGTAACTTGAGAAAGTCTTTTATTAATACCCCTTGACTTATATTTTTCAAGAGGTAAGAAAGTGATATGGAGAGACTAGCAAATGCAGTAGTAGAGAGTAGTGGTTTGTTAAGTGTCATTGTGAGGCAGCAGGGCGGCGAGGCGACCCCCATTGTTCCTGCACCAGTGCCGACGTCAACGCTTTCTCAAGTGCCCTCGCACATCACTGTCTCGAGGACCTCACCTTCCAGTGTGGGGGATGTCCTGGTGGCTGTATGTCTCGAGGACCTCACCTTCCAGTGTGGGTGATGTCCTGGTGGCTGTATGTCTCGAGGACCTCACCTTCCAGTGTGGGGGATGTCCTGGTGGCTGTATGTCTCGAGGACCTCACCTTCCAGTGTGGGGATGTCCTGGTGGCTGTATGTCTCGAGGACCTCACCTTCCAGTGTGGGGATGTCCTGGTGGCTGTATGTGTCGAGGACCTCACCTTCCAGTGTGGGGGATGTCCTGGTGGCTGTATGTCTCGAGGACCTCACCTTCCAGTGTGGGGGATGTCCTGGTGACTGTATGTCTCGAGGACCTCACCTTCCAGTGTGGGGGATGTCCTGGTGACTGTATGTCTCGAGGACCTCACCTTCCAGTGTGGGGGATGTCCTGGTGGCTGTATGTCTCGAGGACCTCACCTTCCAGTGTGGGGGATGTCCTGGTGGCTGTATGTCTCGAGGACCTCACCTTCCAGTGTGGGGGATGTCCTGGTGGCTGTATGTGTCGAGGACCTCTCCTTCCAGTGTGGGGGATGTCCTGGTGGCTGTATGTCTCGAGGACCTCACCTTCCAGTGTGGGGGATGTCCTGGTGACTGTATGTCTCGAGGACCTCACCTTCCAGTGTGGGGATGTCCTAATGATTGGCTGCATGTCTCGAGGACCTTACCTTCCAGTGTGGGGGATGTCCTAGTGATTGGCTGTATGTCTCGAGGACCTCACCTTCCAGTGTGGGGGATGCCCTAATGGCTGTGTGGCTGCATGCCCCGGTAACCTTACCTTCCAGTGTGGATGATGTCCTCGTGGCTGGTTGGCTGCATGTTTTGAGAACCTTACCTTCCAGTGTGATGTAGTGGCTGGCTGGCTGGCTGGCTGCATGTTTCGAAAACTTCACCTTCCAGTGGGGGGGGGAATGTCGTATTGGTTGGCTGCATTCCTTGAGGAATGCTCCAGACACGTACCATTAAGAAAAAATGAGATGCTAGTCAGTGACTGTATAACAGAGCATTGCTGCTAAGTCTGAGAAAAGTTAGATGGACTTGGATCATATTGTCTCGCAACACAACCACAACATATACAAATCAATACTACATAAGTCTCTTTGAACATAATTTGCAGAGGACAAGAAGTATATTGCGGCTCGCTAATGAGTCGACACAACATGATTGACCTGCCGGTGAATGGGCAGAGAAGTAGAGGACATCTTGCCTCCCCAAGGGCTGGGCAGTGGGAGAGAGCAATTGCTGCAGGTGAAGGCGAGAGGCAAGGTTCACTCAGCAGTTTGACACACATCCCAGAATGCAACAAAAGTGGCAGATGAGCGAAGTAAGCATGTAGTTAAGTGGGACAACCATTAAGAACCTCGAATCTGCCAGAAACAAAAAAATGTAGTACATATATAAAACGTCCTACCTAATGTGTAGTATAAATATATTAATATTTGTCCAGTCCCAAGACACCACAAGATTGACAATCCAAATGAGTTTTTCGTGGATAAGACTCAAAACACTGTCAACATCTCCATAATTTCTGACATAACTCATTTTGAAAAGCCATCAGTTGCATGCACCTTCACTCTGCCCTAGGTCCTAACTCACAGAACATCATATTCATCAAGATCTGCAAGAAACCACTCCCTCATGCCTTGAATATTCTATGGAGGATGAGCCTCGACAAAAGAATAGTCGTACAGTCCTTAAAAATAACTGACATAACTCCACTCTACAAAGGTGGCGGTAAAGCAGTAGCAGAAAAATAAAAAATAAACTACGGGCCAATAGTGCTGATGACTCGCATTATCAAAATCTTTGAGTCTTAATAAGCAAGATAGCTAACCACGTGGAATCTCAACAGTTACACAACCCAGTGCAGCATGGGTTTAGCACAGGTCACTCCTGCCTTTACAATTATTTGACCATTACGACGTGGTCTTGGATGCAGTGGAAAATAAAATGCAGATGTTGTGCATACTGATTGTGACCATGGTGTAATAGCCCATAAAATGCGTGCAAAATTAATAAATGGAAAAGTGGGCAGATGGATATTTAATTTTTTTATGAATAGAGCCCAGTGAAAAACTCCGTTCCCAAAGCACAGCACTTGCCCCTGTTCCCTTTCTCAGAGTCATATATGACACAGAGACATAAATCATAGCTTTGTATCATGCTTTGCATACAGTATTAGGATTTGTATGAAAGTGGCATCTATCGAGGACACAGCAATCCTCCAAGGTGATATAAACAGTCTTCCCGTGGCCCACTGACAACAATATGATGTTCAGTGATCACTCTTATTATGGAAATACTGAAGAAATATGGAATCAGTAGAACATAAGACTAATGTGAGAGACTTGGGCGTTATTGTCAGCTCATCTTCCCTTCTAAGATCACAGATGTCACAATCACATTAGTAATGCAAATATGGGCTGGATATTTGTAACTTTCAAAACGAAATGCCAAGCCAGTGGGGATAATTTTCAAGTCACGTGTTTTCTCTCTTGGCTGGAGTACAGCTGTACTCTCACAGCTCCATTCAAGGCAGGCGAAATTGCAAACTTGGAGAATGTGTAAAGAACCCCACAGACTCAGACAAGCACCTGAAATAGTGGGCGAGAGAAATACTTTATAATATACATCTGGAAACCCCTAGAAGGATTCCTACCAGATCTAAACAAATCATTTCCTATAAAAGAAGCTTGGCAGACTAAGGAAAAGCTCAATAAGTGTGAAGGGACCAAGAGTTCTCAGTGCTCTCTTTATCTATAAGGGGAGAATATCAACAGACCCTTGATTGTCTTCAAGAGAGAACTGGAAAAATTTCTGAAGTCAGGTCCTGATGAGCCAGGCTGTAACGCATACGTTGAACTTCACTCGGCTAGCACCAGTAACCGAGTTGATCGGACCATCCACTGGTAGGCTTGGTCTGAGAACAGGACACCCGTTCAAGACACTCCAGGTACGACCTCACCTTCTAGTGTGGAGGATGTCCTAGTGGCTGACTACCTACCTACCAACCTCACTGCAAAACGTGGTTATGATGTTGGCTGCATCAGTAACTACCTTGGTTGAGGGAATAGTTGGTTGTGTGAGGGAATAGTTGGTAGTGGGAGGGAATAGTAGTGTGAGCGAAAGTGATAGTATGAGTGAATAGTTGACTGAATGGATAGCTGGTTGTGTGAGTGGATAGTTGGTTGTATGAGGGGATAGTTGTGTGAGTGAATAACTGGCAGTGTGAATATCTTGCTGTATATGGATATTTTTAGCTCCTTGAGTGGGTAGTTTGCTGGAGAGTTCAGTACAAGTGGATAATTGCCTTGTTGGTTGGATCAGTAGCTACCTTGCCTGACTGTATAGTTGAATGGATGGACAAATAAATAGGTTACCTTAAACTTAGATACCTGAAGGATGCTTCCGGGGGTCAGTGCCCCCACGACCCAGTCCTAGACCAGGCCTCCTGGTGGAACAAGGCCTGATTAATCAGACTGTTATTGCTGGTTGCACTTATTCCAGTGTACGAACCCCAGCCCGATTAGTCAGGAACTGATTTGAGGAACTCGTTAGGTTCCCTCTTGAAGACATCCAGAGATTTAGTGTTAATTTCCCTCGTGCACGAAGGGAGGGCGTTGAAAAGTCGGGGACCTCCGACACTCATCGAGCTCTCTTAGTATCCTCGTTGTGCCCATGCTTTCATAAGGAATGATTTCGGTGTTAATGGGACCAGTCCCTCCAGGATTTTCTAGGTGGAAATTATGATGTAGCTTTTTTGCTTGTATTCGAAGGAATACAGTTGAGACTAAAATCATTCCCAGTAGTTCAGATGAATGTATATGGGCAGTCAAATTTCCTTGTTAACTGGCTCAGCAGTCCCACCTGTCATGAAGGGATCGTTAGTATAGAGCAGTATTCCAGCTTGGAGACAACAAGTGACTTAAGTATTATAATTGGCTCAGCGTCTTTTGTCTTTAAAGTTCTAGTTATGCTGCCTTTCATTTTCTTTGTTGTAGCAATAGCAACGTTATTGTGATCCTTGAATGTGATCTCACATTATCACTCCCAAGTCTCTCACATGGAACCTTCGCTCTAGTGAATGCTTCGTGTTTGTCCTGTACTCCGTTAATGTCTTTATTTCCTTAATTCGTCCTTATTGAACATTTTGTTGTCTGAGTCCCACTGAAAGACTGGATTTATACCTTCTTGAGCTTGAAGATTCGTCGGATCTTCCACGGATGCCACTCATAGAAATTATGGTGTTATCAACAAAGGTTGTTAGGATGCTATGATTTGTGTCCTTGTCCATGTTAGATATAAGAATGAAAAACAGAAGTGGGGCGGGTATTGTGCCTTGAACTGGGTTTTTTTCATTGTGGCAGCCTTCAATTTCACTGTTTAATACTACTCTCTGGGTTCTATTTGTTGGGATGTTAAATATCCATCTACCCACTTGTCGAATCCATACTTTTGCAACCATTTGGTGCACTGTCGCACCCGTCGAAGTCTTGTGAAATCAGTGTACAATACGTCATCATTCAGCATATGTGTCCAGCCCGAGATAGTGATTTCTTGCAAGTTTTGATGAATATGGGGTTCCACGAGTCTAGGCCTGGGGCAGAATGAATGGGTATGGTGTCAATGAAGATAGGACTACCTCAGAAATTGTCTAGATGGCGGTGTAGACTGAGAGTGATTCATTGAACACATTGCGACTTCAGTAATTCACTTATTTACTTATTGTCATCAGTGCATGTTCCATCTGCTTTAATTAAGCGAAGGCTCTATTCTGAGAAGTATGTGGGATTTCCTCCAGCTGCTTGATAGGCGGATAAATTGATGGGTGGCTGAATGGATGGATGGATGGATACCTTGATAGATGGCTAGATGGATGGATTGCTGCTTAAGTGGTTGGGTAGATAGAGTTGAGTAGATTGGTAGGTAGACGAGTGGCTGGCTGGGTGGGTATACGGATTGGCTTTGTAGAAAAGTAAGGGTTAGGAGGGGAAGGGAGTTGGTGGGAGAGGTTTGGAAAATTTTCTCGCAGCATATATATATATATATATATATATATATATATATATATATATATATATATATATATATATATATATATATATATATATATATATATATATGTAGTATATATATATATATATATATATACATATATATATATATATATATATTGTAGTAGTAGGTTGGTAGACAGCAACCACCCAGGGAGGTACTACCGTCCTGCCAGGTGACTGTGAAACAGAAACCTGAAACTGTTTTACATGATGGTAGGATTGCTGGTGTCTTTTTCTGTCTCATAAACACGCTGGAAAACAGGTATATCTAGCTACTTCTACTTACACTTTAGGTCACACTACACTGGCATACACATGCATATATATACATACACACATCTAGGTTTTTCTTCTTTTTCTTAATAGCTCTTGTTCTTTTTATTTTCTCTATTGTCCATGGGGAAGTGGAAAGAATCTTTCCTCCGTAAGCCATGCATGTCGTATGAGGCGACTAAGATGCCGGAGCAATGGGCTAGTAACCCTTCTCCTGTACAAATCTACTAAAAACGAGAAGAAGAAAAACTTTATAAAATTGGGTTGTCTGAATGTGCGTGGATGTAGTGCGGATGATAAGAAAGAGATGATTGCCGATGTTATGAATGAAAAGAAGTTGGATGTCCTGGCCCTAAGCGAAACAAAGCTGAAGGGGTAGGCGAGTTTCAGTGGGGAGAAATAAATGGGATTAAGTCAGGAGTATCTGAGAGAGTTAGAGCTAAGGAAGGGGTAGCAATAATGTTGAAGGATCAGTTATGGAAGGAAAGAGGAATATAAATGTGTAAATTCAAGGATTATGTGGATTAAAATAAGGGTCGGATGCGAAAAGTGGGTCATAATAGCGTGTATGCACCTGGAGAAGAGAGGAGTGTAGAGGAGAGAGAGAATTTTGGGAGATGTTAAGCGAATGTATAGGAACTTTTGAACCAAATGAGAGTAATTGTGGTAGGGGACCTAAATGCTAAAGTGGGAGAAACATGCAGAGAGGGTGTAGTAGGTAAGTTTGGGGTGCCAGGTGTAAATGATAATGGGAGCCCTTTGATTGAACTTTGTATAGAAAGGGGTTTAGTTATAGGTAATACATATTTTAAGAAAAAGAGGATAAATAAGTATACAAGATATGATGTAGGGCGTAATGACAGTAGTTTGTTAGACTATGTATTGGTAGATAAAAGACTGTTGAGTAGACTTCAGGATGTACATGTTTATAGAGGGCTACAGATATATCAGATCACTTTTTAGTTATAGCTACAGTGGGAGTAAAAGGTAGATGGGATACAAGGAAAATAGAATCAGTAAGTAAAAGAGAGGTGAAGGTTTATAAACTAAAAGAGGAGGCAGTTAGGGTAAGATATAAACAACTATTGGAGGATAGATGGGCTAGTGAGAGTGTAGGAAATGGGGTCGAAAATGTATGGGGTAGATTTAAAAATGTAGTGTTAGAGTGTTCAGCAGAAGTTTGTGGTTACAGGCGAGTGGGTGCAGGAGGGAAGAGGAGCGATTGGTGGAATGATGATGTAAAGAGAGTAGTAAGGGAGAAAAGTTAGCATATGAGAGGTTTTTACAAAGTAGAAGTGATGCAAGGAGGAAGAGTATATGGAGAGAAAAAGAGAGGTTAAAGAGTGGTGAAGCAATGTAAAAAGAGAGCAGATGAGAGAGTGGGTGAGATGTTATCAGCAAATTTTGTTGAAAATAAGAAAAGTTTTGGAATGAGATTAATAAGTTGAGGAAGCCTAGAGAACAAATGGATTTGACAGTTAAAAATAGGAGAGGAGAGTTATTAAATGGAGAGTTAGAGGTATCGGGAAGATGGAGAGAATATTTTGAGGATTTGTTAAATGTTGATGAAGACAGGGAAGCTGTGATTTCGTGTGTAGGGCAAGGAGGAATAACATCTTGTAGGAGTGTGGAAGAGCCAGTTGTGGGTGTAGGGAAGTTCGTGAAGCAGTGGGTAGAATGAAAGGGGGTAAGGCAGCTGGGATTGATGGGATAAAGATAGAAATGTTAAAAGCAGGTGGGGATATAATTTTGGAGTGGTTGGTGCTATTATTTAATAAATGTATGGAAGAGGGTAAGGTACCTAGGGATTGGCAGAGAGCGTGTATTGTTCCTTTGTATAAAGGCAAAGGGGACAAAAGAGAGTGCAAAAATTATAGGGAATAAGTCTGTTGAGTGTACCTGGTAAAGTGTATGGTAGAGTTATTATTGAAAGAATTAAGAGTAAAACAGAAAGCAGGATAGCAGATGAACAAGGGGCTTTAGGAAAGGTAGGGGTGTGTAGACCAAGTGTTTACAGTGAAACATATAGGTGAACAGTATTTGGATAAGGGTAAAGATGTTTTTGTGGCATTTATGGATTTGGAAAAGGCGTATGATAGGGTAGATAGGGGGCAATGTGGCAGATGTTGCAGGTGTATGGAATAGGAGGAAGGTTACTGAAAGCAGTGAAGAGTTTTTATGAGGATAGTGAGGCTCAGGTTAGAGTGTGTAGGAGGAAGGGGACTATTTCCCAGTAAAAGTGGGCCTTAGACAAGGATGTGTGATGTCACCGTGGTTGTTCAATATATTTATAGATGGGGTTGTAAGAGAAGTGAATGCAAGGGTCTTGGCAAAAGGTGTTGGTCTAAAAGATAAAGAAGCAAATACAAAGTGGGAGTTGTCACAGTTGCTTTTTGCTGATGACACTGTGCTTTTGGGAGATTCTGAAGAGAAGCTGCAGAGGTTGGTGGATGAATTTGGTAGGGTGTGTAAAAGAAGAAAATTGAAAGTGAATATAGGAAAGAGTAAGGTGATGAGGATAACAAAAGAATAGGTGACGAAAGATTGGATATCAGATTGGAGGGAGAGAGTATGGAGGAGGTGAATGTATTCAGATATTTGGGAGTGGACATGTCGGCGGATGGGTCTATGAAGGATGAGGTGAATCATAGAATTGATGAGGGAAAAGGGTGAGTGGAGCACTTCGGAGTCTGTGGAGACAAAGAACCTTGTCCATGGAAGTAAAGAGGGAATGTATGAGAGTATAGTTATACCAACGCTCTTATATGGGTGTGAAGCATGGGTGATGAATGTTGCAACGAGGAGAAGGCTGGAGGCAGTGGAGATGTCATGTCTGAGGTCAATGTGTGGTGTGAATATAATGCAGAGAATTCGGAGTTTGGAAATTAGGAGGAGGTGCGGGATTACCAAAACGATTGTCCAGAGAGCTGAGGAGGGGTTGTTGAGGTGGTTTGGACATGTAGAGAGAATGGAACGAGACAGAGTGACTTCGAGAGTGTATAAATCTGTAGTGGAGGGAAGGCGGGGTAGGGGTCGGCCTAGGAAAGGTTGGAGGGAGGGTAAAGGAAGTTTTGTGTGCGAGGGGCTTGGACTTCCAGCAAGCATGTGTGAGCGTATTTGATAGGAGTGAATGGAGGCATATGGTTTTAATACTTGACGTGCTGTTGGAGTGTGAGCAAAGTAACATTTATGAAGGGATTCAGGAAACCGGCAGGCCGGACTTGAGTTCTGGAGATGGGAAGTACAGTGCCGGCACTCTGAAGGAGGGTGTTAATGTTGCAGTTTTATAACTGTAGTGTAAAGCACCCTTCTGGCAAGACAGTGATGGCGTGAATGATGATGAAAGTTTTTCTTTTTCGGGCCACCCTGCCTTGGTGGGAATCGGCCGATGTGTTAATAAAAAAAAAAAAAATATATATATATATATATATATATATATATATATATATATATATATATATATATATATATATATACATATATACATATATACATATATACATATATATATATATATATATATATATATATATATATATATATATATTATATATATATATATATATATATATGCTGAAACTAGCAGGAGATGGATGATGTTAAGAGACTAAAAGTTGGCTACTTAGCGAAAATATGCTAGTACTAATTTTATACTTTTTCGTTTGAAAACCTGGAGTTTACCTGGAGAGAGTTCCGGGGGTCAACGCCCCCGCGGCCCGGTCTGTGACCAGGCCTCATGGTGGCCTTTTTTAAATGTAGATACCAGTGTAGATCCTCCTCAATCAGAAATTGAGTTACCTATTGTAACAGAGTTTGATCCACCCAGAGATGATAATTATACAGCCTATATCAATCTCACCCTAGCAGAGTTGGGGTTAAATGTAAATAACCTGTATAGATAAATATGTAGTAAGCGTTTAACTGTGTGTTATAATATCTACTTAGTATTACTCAAATTTTTTTTGTGTTCACGTTCTCTCCGAGTTCTGAGAATTAACAGTATAGATTTGAGTGCACCAGATCTACCTTGTCTGTTAATCATTATCTTCTTGTAATTATATTTCCTCAGAATTCGTAGATCACATGAAGACAGTTCGATCGAACAAATTATTTTTTTTTATCTCTTTTATCATGATTTTCTAGAATGAGCTCATTTAATTAATTCCCAAGTATCAAGATGCATCATATAGTAATGTAGATTATTCCGTCACGATAATATCCATGTGAAGTATAATGTTCAACTGTTGTGTACTTTGACATTGTATAGAATCAGCTGAGAGTTGTTGCCTGTTGCCCTTAGTTTGTATAGTTGTATGTCGAGACGCCATACGTAGCATGCCCGAGCTGTGCGGTTAGTATTTTTAACGGCTGCACCACGGCTGTTCACGTGATTTCCAACCTCTGCCCATGTGATCTGGCATTAGCCAATGATAGGCCTGCCTTTTGAATGCCTCAGCGCCGGACGGCCTAGTAGTCAGTTACCATCCAGACTCAGTGCAGGACAGACGGACACAGGCATAGGCTCTCAGCTCCCATATATCCAACGCCTCATTAAACGCTACCAAAACCCAAGCTCATCGTCTGTTAATATTACCAAATCTATGAAAAGAACCCCACAACACATGACTGAAGAAGCCTACTGTGTAGGCGAAACGTTTCAGCAGTAAAGGTACCCACTGTTAACTCAACAGTAAAGATACCCAGCTGTTGTCTTAATCATTATAGATTCCTCGAGCAAGAGTTAGAGGAGAACATATGGTATAGGAATCTGGCTATGATTCACTGAGTGATGTAAGTAATATAGACACTGGTAGAGAGGCACAGATAGAAGCAGAAGATTCGGGCACCTCAAAATGAACACTGAGGTATTGACATCCATTATAGAATAGGCTTGAGCCCTAATGAGGAGCGTCTGCCAGCACAAGGTGTAGTGTAGTAGAACATTGGCGCAGGTGTAGTGTAGTAGAACATTGGCGCAGGTGTAGTGTAGTAGAACATTGGCGCAGGTGTAGTGTAGTAGAACATTGGCGCAGGTGTAGTGTAGTAGAACATTGGCGCAGACCTGAGTGAACTTTTAATGAGACGATGAACCCAGCTGGCTAAGATCTCAGTTACAAGGAGGTGAAGAGTCGACATAGAAGCATTCTTCCAATTATACGGCCTATTTTTGTATCATCAGCAAATTTATGTCACTTGTATTTCTTTCATCAAGGTCATTAATGAAAATTTGACACAAGTATACACAGTAAGACTTTATTCGAACAAAGATTTGCTCTAAGTAGAGCTCTTTCAAGTCGCGTGAAAAGCTCTACTTAGAGTCAAATGTCCAAATATTGACTTCTTTGCAGGTGTGTTTGTCTACATACAGTACACACCTCTGTTAGGACCGTTGTAATCTAGTTGATGTGCAAGTAACCCACAATTTTGAGGGTAAACGTTTAGACATCTAGGTGGGGTCATTGATAACACGTTTGAAGGGACTAGATCTTATTGACGCCATGCAAGGGGACTAGATCTCATTGACGCCATGCAAGGGGACTAGATCTCATTGACGCCATGCAAGGGGACTAGATCTCATTGATGCCATGCAAGGGGACTAGATCTCATTGATGCCATTCAAGGGGACTAGATCTCATTGATGCCATGCAAGGGGACTAGATCTTATTGACGCCATGCAAGGGGACTAGATCTCATTGACGCCATGCAAGGGGACTAGATCTCATTGACGCCATGCAAGGGGACTAGATCTCATTGATGCCATGCAAGGGGACTAGATCTCATTGATGCCATGCAAGGGGACTAGATCTCATTGATGCCATGCAAGGGGACTAGATCTCATTGACGCCATGCAAGGGGACTAGATCTCATTGACGCCATGCAAGGGGACTAGATCTCATTGATGCCATGCAAGGGGACTAGATCTCATTGATGCCATGCAAGGGGACTAGATCTCATTGATGCCATTCAAGGGGACTAGATCTCATTGATGCCATGCAAGGGGACTAGATCTTATTGATGCCATGCAAGGGGACTAGATCTTATTGATGCCATGCAAGGGGACTAGATCTTATTGACGCCATGCAAGGGGACTAGATCTTATTGATGCCATGCAAGGGGACTAGATCTCATTGATGCCATGCAAGGGACTAGATCTTATTGATGCCATGCAAGGGACTAGATCTCATTGATGCCATGCAAGGGGATTAGATCTTATTGACGCCATGCAAGGGGACTAGATCTCATTGATGCCATGCAAGGGGACTAGATCTTATTGATGCCATGTAAGGGGACTAGATCTTATTGACGCCATGCAAGGGGACTAGATCTCATTGATGCCATGCAAGGGGACTAGATCTTATTGATGCCATGCAAGGGGACTAGATCTCATTGATGCCATGCAAGGGGACTAGATCTTATTGATGCCATTCAAGGGGACTAGATCTCATTGATGCCATGCAAGGGGACTAGATCTCATTGATGCCATGCAAGGGGACTAGATCTCATTGATGCCATGCAAGGGGACTAGATCTTATTGATGCCATGCAAGGGGACTAGATCTTATTGATGCCATGCAAGGGGACTAGATCTTATTGATGCCATGCAAGGGGACTAGATCTCATTGATGCCATTCAAGGGGACTAGATCTCATTGATGCCATGCAAGGGGACTAGATCTCATTGATGCCATGCAAGGGGACTAGATCTCATTGATGCCATTCAAGGGGACTAGATCTCATTGATGCCATGCAAGGGGACTAGATCTTATTGACGCCATGCAAGGGGACTAGATCTCATTGATGCCATTCAAGGGGACTAGATCTCATTGATGCCATGCAAGGGGACTAGATCTTATTGATGCCATGCAAGGGGACTAGATCTCATTGATGCCATGCAAGGGGACTAGATCTTATTGATGCCATGCAAGGGGACTAGATCTCATTGATGCCATGCATGGGGACTAGATCTCATTGATGCCATGAAAGGGGACTAGATCTCATTGATGCCATGCAAGGGGACTAGATCTTATTGACGCCATTCAAGGGGACTAGATCTCATTGATGCCATGCAAGGGGACTAGATCTTATTGATGCCATGCAAGGGGACTAGATCTTATTGATGCCATGTAAGGGGACTAGATCTTATTGATGCCATGCAAGGGGACTAGATCTCATTGATGCCATGCATGGGGACTAGATCTCATTGATGCCATGAAAGGGGACTAGATCTCATTGATGCCATGCAAGGGGACTAGATCTTATTGATGCCATGCAAGTATGATTCGTCTATAAACCTTGCATGTGTTCTCACAGTGAGGCCTGTGCTAACTAGTGCACATACCTAGTTGGATGACTCTTATTATCTGCTGCTGTTTGTTGTGGCTTTCCACAGGTTCTAACCTTGATGATGATTAAGAGACACTTGCAGCAGTTGGGTTTCTTTATTGTTGAAACGTTTCGCCAACACAGTAGACTTCTTCAGTCAACAATGAAGATATCAAACTGTTGCACATGTCTTAATCCTCAACTTGTCGGTTTTAATTTTGTCAATAACCAAATTTTTTAGGCATTTTGTTTCGTCCTATGTTGCTAAAATGTAAGTTAAGGCTAAATAAAGGTCTCAATGAAACGAAACCTCGCACGTTTCCTTTCCGAGTTGTCAGGTGTTCCATCCACAGCATTGTGAATTTTGTTCATCGAATTGATGGGGCGTTATGATGTTCAGGTATGCCAGGTTTCAAGTTAGAATTTGTGGTTGTTAATAATGTGTGTAGTTTATTAGAACCGTGGTAAGGTTAGTAAGGTGCCTGTGGCTGAGGGAGCTAAAGCTACTTCTCTAGTTGAAGAATTTGTTCACTCCCCACCACCACAACACCATTACTACAACACTGCACCTCATAACAATACACTCAAAACACCACCATAACTGTCCACAATCATATTGCCACCACTACTACCACACCACTTTAACCAGGCTCCACCACAACGTTCCTCAACCCTACTACCACAAGTGAGCTGACGCTACTTTTCTAATTGAGCAATATTGAGTTCAACGAGAAAGCTTGTGTATTCAAGTGAGTTGTGAGTTGACAAACTCTCACTGTTTATATTATGTGTAATACTCTCACCCTCATCCTCCTCCTCTTAGTGCATGTTTCCTTTAGTTTTATCCCACTTCTCTCTGCGATTGGTATCTTTTTATCTGTTATATTCATCCCACCACCACATCTCTCTCGAGCTAGTTATCTTTTATCTGTTTGTGTTATCATTTTTATCATACTGTTACCACCATTGTGTGTGATTTACCTAGGACCGGTTTCGAATATTTTTTTTATTTTACCCTCAGCCCGGCTTGGGCTCGCCTTCTTTGATTGTCTGTTCAACCAGACTTTTGCTACTGGTAACCCACTAGCCCACATAACCACTACAACCTGTTTCTTTAATCTGGCACTTTGCGGATATAGTGATCAAGTTTCCTCTTGAGGACTAATACATTTGTTCCGGAAATAGTTCTTATGTTTGCTGGCAGCAAGTTGAATAGTCTTGGAGCATAGTTGAATAGTCTTGGAGCATAGTTGAATAGTCTTGGAGCATAGTTGAATAGTCTTGGAGCATAGTTGAATAGTCTTGGAGCATAGTTGAATAGTCTTGGAGCATAGTTGAATAGTCCTGGAGCATAGTTGAATAGTCTTGGAGCATAGTTGAATAGTTTTGGAGCATGGATGTCGAAACAAGTGTTCTCTTATTGTGCTTATGGCGCCCCTTCTCACTGAGTCTGTTTTACACATTTTATCATATCTCACTCCACTAAGTTAACATAAGAAGTTATGAGTGTGTGTTGATTTGGGAGCTCGCCCTCAAGTATATTAACTATGTCCATGTCCATATCAGGTGTCTGTCTCTTGTTTACTACAAAAAGTAAATGCTAAGCACGTTCCGCCATTCTCATCTGGCAGTAGAATAATAAAGTACATTTTCCAGCTCTGATCTCTCTTGTCTTGATCGGCTCCATCAATACCGAACAATTTTTTAGACAATAAAGCATAAGTGATTTGAGTAGTGTCCCTATTGGCTGATTCCCTCATGTTTTGAAAGTTCTCACTATCCTCACTGTTAGTTTTCTGACATATGCATCATTTGTCTCTTTGTTCTAAATGATAGGTCCTCTTTCGTTTTATGAAATGGTTCATTGTATCTTTGAGTTCTTCATTCTTTCAATACCCGAGCAGTTTGAATTTGTCGCCATTGAATATTATATTATTTTCTATTGGCCACTGGGCAACTTAATTAATATTAGCTTTTAAATTTCCCGCGTCTTCTGCTGAGATGATTTTCATGCTTATTTTGGTATCGTCTGCAAAGGATGATGCGACGATGTTGACTAGTCTGGGGTATGGCTGTGTGGTTAAAGTACTGTGTACTACTTTGATGCAGAGTAACAGTCTGGTTGATCAGGCTCTGATCCAACATGAGGCCTGGTCACAGACCGGGCCGCAGGGGCGTTGACCCCTGGAACTCTCTCCAGGTATACTCCAGAGTGCACAGCTTCGAATCCTGCTGTGGACTGATTATATATATATTGCCATATGGGTCTATGAAAGACGAGGTGAATCATAGAATTGACGAGGGGTGCACTGAGGAGTCTGTGGGGACAAAACTTTATCCTTGAAAGCAAAGAGGGGAATGTATGAGAGCATAATTATACCAACGCTCTTATATGGGTGTGATACATGGGTGGTGAATGTTGCAACAAGGAGAAGGCTAGAGGCAGTAGAGATGTCATGTCTGAGGGCAATGTGTGGTGTGAATATAATGCAGGGAATCCGTAGTTTGGAGATTAGAAGATGCGGGATTACCAAAACTATTATCCAGAGGGCTGAGGAGGGATTATTGAGATGGTTTGGACATGTAGAGAGGGTGGAATGAAATAGAATGACTTAGAGTGTATAAATCTGTAGTGGAGGGAAGGCGGGGTAGGGGTCGGTCTATGAAAGGCTGGAGGGAGGGGGTAAAGGAGGTTTTGTGTGCGAGGGGCTTGGACTTCCATCAAGCGTGCGTGAGCGTGTTAGATAGGAGCAAATGGAGACAAATGATTTTTAGGACTTGACGTGCTGTTGGAGTGTAGGCAAGGTAACATTTATGAAGGGTTTCAAGGAAACCGGCAGGCCGGACTTATTCCTGGGGATGGGAAGTAAAGTGCCGGCACTCTGAAGGAGGGATTTTAAATGTTGCAGTTTTATAACTGTAGTGTAAGCATGCCTCTGGCAAGACAGTGATGGAGTGAATGATGATGAAAGTTTTTTTCTTTTTCGGGGCACCCTGCCTTGGTGGGAAACGGCCGATATACCTTTGAAGAGTTTCGAGAGTTTCTCTACTCTCTGAGCCCAGCCATGGGACGACAGGATAGTGCATTGGGGTGCTGAACTGTTTGCTCAAACATGACCTTTAATTGTTGTCAGGCCTGGTCATGGACCGGGCCGCGGCGGCGTTGACCCCCGGAACAACATCCAGGCAGGCACGTACTACCGGTCTTTGTGTTGTTAAATATGAATATTCATTTTTCTACTGTCTCTGTTAAACCTATTGAGCTTATTTATGAGCTGTTATTCCTTGATCACGTACGTCAAATGCCTTGTGAAGTCTGTAGAGCCATCAGTGTTTTGGTTATCTTCAAAAAATTCCGTGACTTCCTCGTAATGATTTAATAGTTATGGCAGAAATATACTTCGCTGTGTAAATCTACGTTGACCTGAGTTATGTATGGCATGCATTTGCATAACATTATTAATCTGGCATCTCGAAACACTTCTAATACTTTTTGGTCTGTAATTTTTTGCAGAAGCTGTACTGCCCCAGTTGTTCAGAGCTGTGTTTGTATTTTTAAGATCTCTGGGATTTCATCTAGATTTAAGTTCTTCCTCCAAAGAATACTGAGTGTTTGCATTAGTGATAATTTGCACATCTTTATATAAATCAGCTCCAGTTATGTGGCGCAGGAACTGTGTATGTGGGTATGTAATGAAAACCTCGGCATGATCAACACTCCCTGTTTAGTGGATCAATAACCATTCATTCTTACTGTTCTTTCCCGATTTCGCTCGTTCCTTGTTTATCAGTGTATTAACCTCCCATGACTAATGGGACATTTCTCAAGGATTTTGCACACGTAGAAATATTTCTTGAACAGCGTTCTCAGCGGAACATTTTATATAGGCCTTATATCCTTCCATATAGAGCTTTTCCATGTGCTAGTTTTGGTTTAGGCTGCTCAGGAGTTTCCCAGAGAATGTCTGATAGTTCTTTATTTTGTCCCTGTGGACTCACATTATTAACGTTAAATATAATGAACATACCTTTAGGTTGGCTATTTCTTAGCTTCTCTACTCATAGATTTGTTTATTTGCACTTCTGTGAGGGTGTGATCTTGAGTATATTGTATCAGGAAGTGACACCTCAGCTTAGTGTTTGCTTATGATAGCAGAAGTTTTGCCACGAGAGGAGGGGATGAAACTCTAAAGTTGTGGGACACGCATAATACAAAACAAGCAGTGCACACTTGAGACTGAGTTGTTTCTCATTGTTCGTGAACATTATTCTTGTGTATTTTTATTTCCGGTAGATTCAGAGACTCGCTAGTTCCCTGGTATGTGTCTGTTGGGCTAATGTGCTTCTTGGTTCGATATCTGGTACAGTGCTGTTGCCTGCCATCTTCTGTTGAACAACTGGAAGTCTAATTCTCCAAAAAACAACAATATTTGATGTAGGATTTTAAAGTCTGCCATCAATCATTTGTTCGATGAGTTGTTAAGACGTTGTATGCAAGGATAGTTGCTAGATTTATCTCCACGTTAATACCTACTTTTTCTACCTTATCACTTAAAGATTTTTAACTGTTCTGTACAACAAGGTCCTCCTCACTGTTACTTATTTACTCTCTTACATTTATATACATTATAATTTTCTGCACATATTTCACTGTCCAAACATCCTTGTATGTGTGTGTGTCAATGTTCAAAACATTGCATTTGCTTCAGTGTTGAGCCTACTTATATAATTACCTTTATTATTTTTAAATCTTAATTTTCAAAAAAGAGGATTTACCATTCGTGATGTTTAATTGGGCTTTGTTAGTAGCTGTGGTACTGAACCATCTTGTTATTATAAGCACTTGGCAGCACATATTGCTGTTAGCTCTGGTATACTTGTTTTAATGTTGGCTAGTTGACTTTTATCTGTGTTATCATTTGCATTGCACCACCACCTCTGTCTTGGTCTAGTTATCTTTTATCTGTTTGTGTTATCATTTTCACCCCCGTTTCCCCCACCCCTCCGGCTGCCACCACCTCTGTGGCTGGTTTCTCTGGTAGCAAACACAGTATTGCTTTCACAGTGCACTGAAAACAATAACTCACAATACCACAACTGCAACAAGTCACAATACTATGACTGCAATAAGTCACAATACTATGACTGCAATAAGTCACAATACTATGACTGCAATAAGTCACAATACCATGACTGCAGTAAGTCACAATACCATGACTGCAATAAGTCACAATACCATGACTACAATAAGTCACAATATACCATAGCTACAATAAGTCACAATACCATGACTGCAACAAGTCACAATACCATGTCTACAATAAGTCACAATACCATGTCTACAATAAGTCACAATACCATGGCTACAATAAGTCACAATACCATGACTGCAACAAGTTACAATACCATGACTGCAATAAGTCACAATACCATGACTACAATAAGTCACAATACCATGACTGCAACAAGTCACAATACCATGACTTCAACAAGTCACAATACCATGTCTACAATAAGTCACAGTACCATGGCTACAATAAGTCACAATACCATGACTGCAACAAGTTACAATACCATGACTGCAACAAGTCTCAATACCATGACTGCAACAAGTCACAATACCATGACTGCAACAAGTCACAATACCATGACTGCAACAAGTCTCAATACCATGACTGCAACAAGTCACAATTTAAACTTAGGAGAGAAAACAGTGGACGTTTCGGTCCATCAAAAACCATTGTCAAGTCAGTGCTGATTATTACACTATAGAGAAGCACTAAGCTTGTAGAGATCATTCAGTTTCTGGAGAATGGGAAGTAATTAGGTTTAATCTTAAAGTATAGCTCCAATTCATTGGATCAGAAACCTTAATCATCAAGAATATAAGAAAGGAGAAACACTGCAGCAAGCCTATTGGCCCATACTAGGCATGTCCATATCAAACCCAATCGCAGTAACAAAAATATCTATCCAAGGCCCTGTACCTTGAAGGGTATGCGTTGAATAACGTCAGAAAATTGCACGTCTTATTGCAGAGCAGCAGCAGCTGTTAAGCTGCAGCACTTGAAGGTTGGGTCTTGATGCTGGTGACATCAGTAGTGTGCTGCTACCCCTTTATGTCTGATACTTACACAGTGGGAACAAAGGCTCTTTCCCTCCCATATTCCATCACCAAGGATGGAGTTGTTGGAAAAATAAACACATAAGCAGTATAATGTCATCCTTTATTGACAACGTTTCGCCCACGCAGTGGGCTTTATCGAGTCACAGACAGATCTACCTGGAAAAAGAGTAACATGAGTATTTATAGGATTTATTCAGGTGGAGAATGCTGCATGTGACAGTCTTCAAAATAGGGTGATAGTTAAAACCTTGGGTAACTTAAAGGACCTGCAGTGTTCCATTCTTGAGTTCTATGTGGGATAGCGATGAAGTTTCTTGGCAATAGGTTCAGCTATGTTGTAGAAGCCGTTGTTCTGGTTGAAGTTGTTGGATATACAGATGAGTGATGATTCCAGGATTCTTCGGTATTGAGTGTTGTCTTCTCTGGCGATGAGTCTTGCGTTTCTGTAGTTGATTAAATGGTTGTGTGAATTTCGGTGTTGAACACAGGCATTTCTCGGGTCGTCAGATCTGCCTGCGTACTTGTGTTCTGAAATACGTGTCTGGAGGTCTCTGGATGTTTCGCCCACGTATAATTTGCTGCAGTCATTACAAGGGATTGTGTATACCCCTGCAGAGGATTGAAGCTTGTCCTGTCTGTTACTGGTAATGTCCTTGGTGGTGGTGGATGTTCCTCTTTTTTCCAGGTAGATCTGTCTGTGACTGGATAAAGCCCACTACGTGGGCGAAACGTTGTCAATAAAGGATCACATTATACTGCTTATGTGTTTATTTTTCCATTGTGTCGGTATTTTATGCCATTTATTTCCAAGGATGGAGTTCATGCAAAGTGTTGAAATGTGTCAGCCTGAGCTGGGAGACTTCGGTAGAGTCAGCCTGAGCTGAGGTACATCAGTAGCGTCAGCCTGAGCTGAGGTACATCAGTAGCGTCAGCCTGAGCTGAGATACATCAGTAGTGTCAGCCTGAGCTGAGGTACATCAGTAGCGTCAGCCTGAGCTGAGGTACATCAGTAGCGTCAGCCTGAGCTGAGATACATCAGTAGTGTCAGCCTGAGCTGAGGTACATCAGTAGCGTCAGCCTGAGCTGAGATACATCAGTAGTGTCAGCCTGAGCTGAGGTACATCAGTAGCGTCAGCCTGAGCTGAGGTACATCAGTAGTGTCAGCCTGAGCTGAGGTACATCAGTAGCGTCAGCCTGAGCTGAGGTACATCAGTAGCGTCAGCCTGAGCTGAGGTACATCAGTAGTGTCAGCCTGAGCTGAGGTACATCAGTAGTGTCAGCCTGAGCTGAGGTACATCAGTAGTGTCAGCCTGAGCTGAGGTACATCAGTAGTGTCAGCCTGAGCTGAGATACATCTACTAGTAGTGTCAGCCTGAGCTGAGATACATCTACTAGTAGTGTCAGCCTGAGCTGAGATACATCAGTAGTGTCAGCCTGAGCTGAGGTACATCAGTAGTGTCAGCCTGAGCTGAGGTACATCAGTAGTGTCAGCCTGAGCTGAGATACATCTACTAGTAGTGTCAGCCTGAGCTGAGATACATCTACTAGTAGTGTCAGCCTGAGCTGAGGTACATCAGTAGTGTCAGCCTGAGCTGAGGTACATCAGTAGTGTCAGCCTGAGCTGAGGTACATCAGTAGTGTCAGCCTGAACTGAGATACATCTACTAGTAGTGTCAGCCTGAGCTGAGATACATCAGTAGTGTCAGCCTGAGCTGAGGTACATCAGTAGTGTCAGCCTGAGCTGAGATACATCTACTAGTAGTGTCAGCCTGAGCTGAGGTACATCAGTAGTGTCAGCCTGAGCTGAGGTACATCAGTAGTGTCAGCCTGAGCTGAGGTACATCAGTAGTGTCAGCCTGAACTGAGATACATCTACTAGTAGTGTCAGCCTGAGCTGAGATACATCAGTAGTGTCAGCCTGAGCTGAGGTACATCAGTAGTGTCAGCCTGAGCTGAGGTACATCAGTAGTGTCAGCCTGAGCTGAGATACATCTACTAGTAGTGTCAGCCTGAGCTGAGATACATCAGTAGTGTCAGCCTGAGCTGAGATACATCAGTAGTGTCAGCCTGAGCTGAGATACATCAGTAGTGTCAGCCTGAGCTGAGATACATCAGTAGTGTCAGCCTGAGCTGAGATACATCAGTAATGTCAGCCTGAGCTGAGATACATCAGTAGTGTCAGCCTGAGCTGAGATACATCAGTAGTGTCAGCCTGAGCTGAGATACATCAGTAGTGTCAGCCTGAGCTGAGATACATCAGTAGTGTCAGCCTGAGCTGAGATACATCAGTAGTGTCAGCCTGAGCTGAGATACATCAGTAGTGTCAGCCTGAGCTGAGATACATCAGTAGTGTCAGCCTGAGCTGAGATACATCAGTAATGTCAGCCTGAGGTGAGACACAACATTAGTGTCAGCAAAGCTCAGACCTCTGCAACACAATTGTCCTCAAATATTTGTTAAGTTATACCATGAATTAAGGACAGATCCTGGACTTCACCTTACCAAACAAAGCAAATGTGATAGTAATTATGGACAAGGTAGATTATAGTGGAAAAATAATATATTAGAAGACATGGGAAGTGACGTGCCCCTTAAACTGGTGAGAGAAAGGAGGGAGCGGGGGGCGAGGACGTGCCCTTAAACTAGTGAGAGAAGGAGGGAGCGGGGGGCGAGGACGTGCCCTTAAACTAGTGAGAGAAGGAGGGAGCGGGGGGGCGAGGACGTGCCCTTAAACTAGTGAGAGAAGGAGGGAGCGGGGGAGGACGTGCCCTTAAACTAGTGAGAGAGGAGGGAGCGGGGGGCGAGGACGTGCCCTTAAACTAGTGAGAGAGAAGGAGGAAGCGGGGGAGGACGTGCCCTTAAACTAGTGAGAGGAGGGAGCGGGGGGAGGACGTGCCCTTAAACTAGTGAGAGGAGGGAGCGGGGGAGGACGTGCCCTTAAACTAGTGAGAGAGGAGGGAGCGGGGGGCGAGGACGTGCCCTTAAACTAGTGAGAGAGAAGGAGGGAGCGGGGGGAGGACGTGCCCTTAAACTAGTGAGAGGAGGGAGCGGGGGAATGCGTTGAATCAAGGATATCTGGGAAGGGAATGCGTTGGATCAAGGATATCTGGGAAGGGAATGTGTTGGATCAAGGATATCTGGGAAGGGAATGTGTTGGATCAAGGATATCTGGGAAGGGAATGTGTTGGATCAAGGATATCTGGGAAGGGAATGTGTTGGATCAAGGATATCTGGGAAGGGAATGTGTTGGATCAAGGATATCTGGGAAGGGAATGTGTTGGATCAAAGAATAGCTCGTTAATGGATCCTGGATCAAAAAGATAAACTAATATTATATTGTTGATTCAGTCTCAGTGTGATAAGTTTATTACATACATGCCAGATCCATCATGGTGTGAAGGGAGTTGCCAAAGCATATGTATCAATGGTGTCTGCTAATTTTGAGGGTATCGGCCTAAAATTGAGTATCGGTATCGTTCTATCAGTAATGTTGTGGAGGGCAGCGCAGTGTATGGGTATACCAAATATCTTAGAACTAGACTCTAGATGGCTTAACAAGAGTATATTTAGGTTTATATTATTTACAAGTTGTTACTATTTTCTTATAACCACTGTTGTAGATTGTAGTTAAGAGTGAACCTGCCACACTGCTCGCCTCCTGTCACTAGCGCCTCGCTCTCCACTGCTTGTTAAGTTGTAGTTGTAGCTGGTAAGATTTTATCGTTAAAGGTCAACTAAGTCAGTAGGTGAATGAAAGCTGTCGCTCCTGGCTGACACTCTACGATCAGCTGCGAGTTGTAAATATCAAGTCGTTGCCATGGTAACATCTGTGAGCGGTGAGGCCATTCAATAAACTCTGGCTGCTCAGCACCACAGATTCCAAAAGCTTATTTTTTTTGCTAACCTGCTAATTGTTGCGGAAATAAGCGGTGGAGGCGCTATGTATAGCACCTGATAATTGGCTCTTTGATGCCGTCAGTGTTTTGAATCCACACTGACAAATATTTGTATTTTTTACTCTGCACCAGAATGGGAACCTCTTAATTGGAAAAGATGTGGCTTTGTCAGTGATTCCTAATTAGTAACACATGATTACCGTACGAATTGCTGGTGCCTTTTGTGGGCGATTTTTTTAACGTTTGGGAAAAGATACAAACGAAGAGCAAAAAAATGGAAGATTAATCTTTTTTTTTATTCTTTTTTTTTATACTTGAAAGGATGGTGAGTCGCCACCTTACTGACTTTATGGAAATGCGTTTGTAATGGATCCTCTCCCTCTTCAGGGCCTGTTAATCCCACATTAATATACTAAGTTGGGGAAGGGGGGATGATCCCACTGATTGATTGTAACTACGTTTCAAAAATATAACTTTATGATCATTAATTCAGTAAGAAGCTTTACCCCTGAACCATTATCTTCGATTACTGTAGTGTTGTTATTATTGTCTCTAAACCAGTACTAATTTCTCATATATTATTTGCCAGGAATACAACTCTAGAATAAAAACACACGACTCAGGAAATCGTAATGACACGATTGCAAACAAACCATACCACGGGTGGGGTTCGAACCCGCGGTCAGAGAGTCTCAAAACTCTAGCTGGCCTAGTAGCTTACGCGACGGTCTAGAGTTTTGAGACACTCTGACCGCGGGTTCGAACCCCACCCGTGGTATGGTTTAAAAACACACCATATACAATTATACTGATTACAATTAAAGTATTAACCCTGGACAAACATCAGCCCTCAGGATAAGGTGTTATTGTTATTATACAACCTAGAGTAAGACCAGAATTATTGCAGACTAAATAATGTAAAAGATGAACAATCATAAAATTATCAAGTCTTGTTTACCCTGTGATGGAAAACAAAATTAGGTTATTGGCAAGAGCATTCATTTATACCTCAACATCAAATATACTGGACTGCTACGCAGAGAGGGAGACATTATGTCATAATGAGCATGATATAATCTTAGTGTATAATATAGATTATCATATTTTAGGGGCATTATTATTATTATTATTATTATTATTATTATTATTATTATTATTATGACATTAATAGAATCTAAATACTAACGCAACTACAAGAGATTTCTGGTGACCCAGCCATAATAAAACTCCGCAAGGGGTTGTTTGTATTAAAGATATGATTGTGTGTAGTGATTATGTAGAGAGATGTTGATGTGTGACCTGCCCTACGCTATATCAAGTGACTTACATATAACACAGCTCAGGAGCAGAGCTACACTGGTCATGGAATTGCCAGTTTGGATAATCGCTCTTCAAGGCAGGAGAGATGGCCCAGCTGATGTATGTCATTCATGACCCGCATAGAACACTTCAGATCACTTCATGACACGGAGAAGACATGCCTGATAATATATGCATGAAATATTTAAATATGCTTTAGACATGATCCATAATTTGCAAGCTGAATTAATTTACAAAGTGAAAATATAGAAAAAAAGGTTGGAATAGTTCCCTAGGCAACAAGAAGTGTTAACATCTGTGAGTGAAGACTGTTAACATCTGTGAGTGAAGATTGTTAACATCCGTGAGTGAAGACTGTGTTAACGTCTGTGAGTGAAGACTGTGTTAACATCCGTGAGTGAAGACTGTGTTAACATCCGTGAGTGAAGACTGTGTTAACATCCGTGAGTGAAGACTGTGTTAACATCCGTGAGTGAAGACTGTGTTAACATCCGTGAGTGAAGACTGTGTTAACATCCGTGAGTGAAGACTGTGTTAACATCTAGGAGACTGTGTTAACATCCGAGTGAAGACTGTGTTAACATCCGTGAGTGAAGACTGTGTTAACATCCGTGAGTGAAGACTGTGTTAACATCCGTGAGTGAAGTGTTAACTCCGTAGTGAAGACTTAACATCCGTGAGTGAAGACTGTGTTAACATCCGTGAGTGAAGACTGTGTACATCCGTGTAAGACTGTGTTAACATCCGTAGTGAAGACTGTGTTAACATCCGTGAGTGAAGACTGTGTTAACATCCGTAGTGAAGACTGTGTTAACATCCGTGAGTGAAGACTGTGTTAACATCCGTGAGTGAAGACTGTGTTAACATCCGTGAGTGAAGACTGTGTTAACATCAGTGAAGACTGTGTTTACATCAGAGTGAAGACTGTGTTTACATCAGAGTGAAGACTGTGTTTACATCAGAGTGAAGACTGTGTTAACATCCGTGAGTGAAGACTGTGTTAACATCCGTAGTGAAGACTGTGTTAACATCCGTAGTGAAGACTGTGTTAACATCCGTGAGTGAAGACTGTGTTAACATCCGTGAGTGAAGACTGTGTTAACATCCGTGAGTGAAGACTGTGTTAACATCCGTGAGTGAAGACTGTGTTAACATCCGTGAGTGAAGACTGTGTTAACATCCGTGAGTGAAGACTGTGTTAACATCAGTGAAGACTGTGTTTACATCAGAGTGAAGACTGTGTTAACATCAGGAGTGAAGACTGTGTTAACATCCGGAGTGAAGACTGTTTTTACATCCGTGAGTGAAGACTGTGTTACACAGGTGAACTGTGTACATCAGAGTGAAGACTGTGTTTACATCAGAGTGAAGACTGTGTTTACATCGGAGTGAAGACTGTGTTACATCCAGAGTGAAGACTGTGTTACATCGAGTGAAGACTGTGTTTACATCGAGTGAAGACTGTTTACATCAGAGTGAAGACTGTGTTTACATCAGAGTGAAGACTGTGTTTACATCAGAGTGAAGACTGTGTTTACATCAGAGTGAAGACTGTGTTTACATCAGAGTGAAGACTGTGTTTACATCAGAGTGAAGACTGTGTTTACATCAGAGTGAAGACTGTGTTTACATCAGAGTGAAGACTGTGTTTACATCAGAGTGAAGACTGTGTTTACATCAGAGTGAAGACTGTGTTTACATCAGAGTGAAGACTGTGTTTACATCAGAGTGAAGACTGTGTTTACATCAGAGTGAAGACTGTGTTTACATCAGAGTGAAGACTGTGTTTACATCAGAGTGAAGACTGTGTTTACATCAGAGTGAAGACTGTGTTTACATCAGAGTGAAGACTGTGTTTACATCAGAGTGAAGACTGTGTTTACATCAGAGTGAAGACTGTGTTTACATCAGAGTGAAGACTGTGTTTACATCAGAGTGAAGACTGTGTTTACATCGAGAGTGAAGACTGTGTTTACATCAGAGTGAAGACTGTGTTTACATCAGAGTGAAGACTGTGTTTACATCAGAGTGAAGACTGTGTTTACATCAGAGTGAAGACTGTGTTTACATCAGAGTGAAGACTGTGTTTACATCAGAGTGAAGACTGTGTTTACATCAGAGTGAAGACTGTGTTTACATCAGAGTGAAGACTGTGTTTACATCAGAGTGAAGACTGTGTTTACATCAGAGTGAAGACTGTGTTTACATCAGAGTGAAGACTGTGTTTACATCAGAGTGAAGACTGTGTTTACATCAGAGTGAAGACTGTGTTTACATCAGAGTGAAGACTGTGTTAACATCAGAGTGAAGACTGTGTTTACATCAGAGTGAAGACTGTGTTTACATCAGAGTGAAGACTGTGTTTACATCAGAGTGAAGACTGTGTTTACATCAGAGTGAAGACTGTGTTTACATCAGAGTGAAGACTGTGTTTACATCAGAGTGAAGACTGTGTTTACATCAGAGTGAAGACTGTGTTTACATCAGAGTGAAGACTGTGTTTACATCAGAGTGAAGACTGTGTTTACATCAGAGTGAAGACTGTGTTTACATCAGAGTGAAGACTGTGTTTACATCAGAGTGAAGACTGTGTTTACATCAGAGTGAAGACTGTGTTTACATCAGAGTGAAGACTGTGTTTACATCAGAGTGAAGACTGTGTTTACATCAGAGTGAAGACTGTGTTTACATCAGAGTGAAGACTGTGTTTACATCAGAGTGAAGACTGTGTTTACATCAGAGTGAAGACTGTGTTTACATCAGAGTGAAGACTGTGTTTACATCAGAGTGAAGACTGTGTTTACATCAGAGTGAAGACTGTGTTAACATCAGAGTGAAGACTGTGTTTACATCAGAGTGAAGACTGTGTTTACATCTGTGAGTAAAGACTAACCTGCAACCAGCATAGCACAGAAATATTGCTGGAACGAAGATACAGGTGAATGAGCAACTGGATTATTATCTTCTGGAAGTTCTTCATCAGTCAGGATGGGATGGCTATGTGGATCTGCGGCCTGCTAGCGCCAGCAGTCTGGTTGTAGCAGTTGTAGCAGTGAGTAGTGGTGTAGCAATGAGTGTGGTGGTGGTGTAGCAGTGAGTGTGGTTGTGGTGGTGTAGCAGTGAGTGTGGTTGTGGTGGTGTAGCAGTGAGTGTGGTTGTGGTGGTGTAGCAGTGAGTGTGGTTGTGGTGGTGTAGCAGTGAGTGTGGTTGTGGTGGTGTAGCAGTGAGTGTGGTTGTGGTGGTGTAGCAGTGAGTGTGGTTGTGGTGGTGTAGCAGTGAGTGTGGTTGTGGTGGTGTAGCAGTGAATGTGGTTCTGCAGCAGTGAGTGGTGGTGTAGCAGTGAGTGTGGTGGTGTAGCAGTGAGTGTATTGGTGCAGCAGTGAGTGTGGTGGTGCAGTATTGATTGTTGTGATGGTGTAGCGGTGTGTGGTGGTGTAGCAGTGATTGTAGTGGTGGTGCAGTAATAAGTATGGTGTGATAGTGACAGTGTAGCAGTGAGGGTGGTGGTGCAGCAGTGAATGTGATGGTGTAGCAGTGAGTGTAGTGGTGGTGCAGCAGTGAGTGTGATGGTGTAGCAGTGATTGTGGTGGTGGTGCAGCAGTGTGGTGGTGGTGCAGCAGTGTGGTGGTGGTGCAGTAGTGAGTGTGATTGTGTAGCAGTGATTGTGGTGGTGGTGCAGCAGTGAGTGTGATGGTGTAGCAGTGATTGTGGTGTAGCAGTGAGTGTGGTAGTGCAGTATTGAGTGTTGTGATGGTGTAGCAGTGAGTGTGATGGTGTAGCAGTGATTGTGGTGGTGCAGCAGTGATTGTGGTGGTGGTGCAGCAGTGAGTGTGATGGTGTAGCAGTGATTGTGGTGGTGGTGCAGCAGGGAGTGTGGTGGTGTAGCAGTGAGTGTAGTGGTGCAGCAGTGAGTGTGGTGGTTGTGGTGCAGCAGTGAGTGTGGTTGTAGTGCAGCAGTGAGTGTGGTGGTGCATCAGTGATTGTGGTGGTGTAGCAGTGAGTGTGGTTGTAGTGCAGCAGTGAGTGCGATGGTGTAGCAGTGATTATGGTGGTGGTGCAGCAGTGTGCTCACCTATTTGTGCTCACCTATTTGTGGTTGCAGGGGTCGAGTCATAGCTCCTGGCCCCGCCTCTTCACTGATTGCTACTAGGTCCTCTCTCTCCCTGCTCCATGAGCTTTATCAAACCTCGTCTTAAAACCATGTATAGTTCGTGCCGCCACTACGTCGCTTGCTAGGCTATTCCACTTCCTGACAACTCTATGACTGAAGAAATTCTTCCTAACATCCCTTTGACTCATAGGAGTCTTCAACTTCCAATTGTGACCCCTTGTTTCTGTGTCCCCTCTCTGAAACATCTTGTCTCTGTCCACCTTATCTATTCCTCGCAGTATTTTATATGTCGTTATCATGTCTCCCCTAACCCTTCTGTCCTCTAGTGTCGTCAGGCCGATTTCCCTTAACCTTTCTTCGTAGGACAATCCCCTTAGCTCTGGGACTAGTCTTGTTGCAAACCTTTGCACTTTCTCTAATTTCTTGACGTGCTTGACCAGGTGTGGGTTCCAAACTGGTGCTGCATACTCCAGTATGGGCCTGACGTATATGGTGTACAGAGTCTTGAATTATTCCTTAGTGAGGTATTGGAACGCTATTCTTAGGTTTGCCAGCCGCCCGTATGCTGCAGCAGTTATCTGATTGATGTGTGCCTCAGGAGATGTGCTCGGTATTATACTCACCCCAAGATCTTTTTCCTTGAGTGAGGTTTGCAGTCTTTGGCCACCTAGACTATACTCTGTCTGCGGTCTTCTTTGCCCTTCCCCGATCTTCATGACTTTACATTTGGCAGGGTTAAATTCTAGGAGCCAGTTACTGGACCAGGCTTGTAAGCCTGTCCAGGTCTCTTTGTAGTCCTGCCTGATCCTCGACTGATTTAATTCTTCTCATTAACTTCACATCATCTGCAAACAGGGACACTTCTGAGTCTATCCCTTCTGTTATGTCATTCATATATACCAAAAACAGTACAGGTCCTAGGACTGACCCTTGTGGAACCCCACTCGTCACAGGTGCCCACTCTGACACCTCGTCACGTACCATGAGTCGTTGTTGCCTCCCTGTCAGATATTCTCTGATCCATTGCAGTGCCTTTCCTGTTACGTGTGCCTGATCCTCTAGCTTTTGCATTAACCTCTTGTGAGGAACTGTGTCGAACGCCTTCTTGCAGTCCAAGAAAATGCAGTCTATCCACCCCTCTCTCTCGTGTCTTACTTCTGTTACCTTGTCATAAAACTCCAGTAGGTTTGTGACACATAATTTTCCTTCCCTGAAACCGTACTTGTTGTCGTTTATAAGCTTGTGTCTTTCTAGGTGCTCCACCACTCTCCTCCTGATGATCTTCACCATGACTTTGCATACTATACACGTCAGTGACACAGGTCTATAGTTTAATTTAGTGTGAAGATGTAGCAGTGATTGTGGTAGTGGTGCAGCAGTGAGTGTGATGATGTAGCAGTGATTGTGGTGGTGGTGCAGCTGTGAGTGTGATGGTGTAGCAGTGATTGTGGTGGTGGTGCAGCAATGAGTGTGAACGATGTAGCAGCGAGTGTGGTGATGCAGCAGTGATTGTGGTGGTGTAGCAGTGAGTGGTGGTGGTGCAGCAGTGATTGTGGTGTAGCAGTGAGTGTGGTGGTGTAGCAGTGAGTGTGGTTGTAGTGCAGCAGTGAGTGTGATGATGTAGCAGTGATTGTGGTGGTGGTGCAGCTGTGTGATGGTGTAGCAGTGATTGTGGTGGTGGTGCAGCTGTGAGTGTGATGGTGTAGCAGTGATTGTGGTGGTGGTGCAGCTGTGTGATGATGTAGCAGTGATTGTGGTAGTGCAGCAGTGAGTGTGATGGTGTAGCAGTGATTGTGGTGGTGGTGCAGCAGTGAGTGTGAACGATGTAGCAGCGAGTGTGGTGGTGCAGCAGTGATTGTGGTAGTGTAGCAGTGTGTGGTGGTGGTGCATCAATGTAGTGGTGGTGCAGCAGTGGTGGTGCAGCAGTGAGTGTGGTGGTGCAGCAGTGATTGTGGTTGTAGTGCAGCAGTTAGTGTAATTGTAGTGCAGCAGTGAGTGTGGTTGTAGTGCAGCAGTGAGTGTGGTGGTGCAGCAGTGACTGTGGTTGTAGTGCAGCAGTGAGTGTGATGGTGTAGCAGTGATTGTGGTTGTAGTGCAGCAGTGAGTATGATGGTGTAGCAGTGAGTGTGGTGGTGCAGTATTGAGTGTTGTGATGGTGTAGCAGTGATTGTGGTAGTGGTGCAGCTGTGAGTGTGATGGTGCAGCTGTGAGTGTGATGGTGTAGCAGTGATTGTGGTGGTGGTGCAGCAGTGAGTGTGAACGATGTAGCAGCGAGTGTGGTGAAGCAGCAGTGATTGTGGTGGTGTAGCAGTGAGTGTGGTGGTGGTGCAGCAGTGATTGTGGTGTAGCAGTGAGTGTGATGGTGTAGCAGTGATTGTGGTCGTGGTGCAGCTGTGTGATGGTGTAGCAGTGATTGTGGTGGTGTAGCAGTGAGTGTGATGGTGTAGCAGTGATTGTGGTGGTGGTGCAGCTGTGTGATGGTGTAGCAGTGAGTGTGGTTGCAGTGCAGCAGTGAGTGTGATGATGTAGCAGTGATTGTGGTGGTGGTGCAGCTGTGTGATGGTGTAGCAGTGATTGTGGTGGTGGTGCAGCTTTGAGTGTGATAGTGTAGCAGTGATTGTGGTGGTGGTGCAGCTGTGTGATGATGTAGCAGTGATTGTGGTAGTACAGCAGTGAGTGTGATGGTGTAGCAGTGATTGTGGTGGTGGTGCAGCAGTGAGTGTGAACGATGTAGCAGCGAGTGTGGTGGTGCAGCAGTGATTGTGGTAGTGTAGCAGTGTGTGGTGGTGGTGCATCAATGTAGTGGTGGTGCAGCAGTGAGTGTGGTGGTGCAGCAGTGATTGTGGTTGTAGTGCAGCAGTTAGTGTAATTGTAGTGCAGCAGTGAGTGTGGTTGTAGTGCAGCAGTGAGTGTGGTGGTGCAGCAGTGACTGTGGTTGTAGTGCAGCAGTGAGTGTGATGGTGTAGCAGTGATTGTGGTTGTAGTGCAGCAGTGAGTATGATGGTGTAGCAGTGAGTATGATGGTGTAGCAGTGAGTGTGGTGGTGCAGTATTGAGTGTTGTGATGGTGTAGCAGTGATTGTGGTAGTGGTGCAGCAGTGTGATGATGTAGCAGTGATTTTGGTGGTGGTGCAGCTGTGAGTGTGATGGTGTAGCAGTGATTGTGGTGGTGGTGCAGCAGTGAGTGTGAACGATGTAGCAGCGAGTGTGGTGATGCAGCAGTGATTGTGGTGGTGTAGCAGTGAGTGTGGTGGTGGTGCAGCAGTGATTGTGGTGTAGCAGTGAGTGTGGTGGTGGTGCAGCTGTGTGATGGTGTAGCAGTGATTGTGGTGGTGTAGCAGTGAGTGTGATGGTGTAGCAGTGATTGTGGTGGTGGTGCAGCTGTGTGATGGTGTAGCAGTGAGTGTAGTTGTAGTGCAGCAGTGAGTGTGATGATGTAGCAGTGATTGTGGTGGTGGTGCAGCTGTGTGATGGTGTAGCAGTGATTGTGGTGGTGGTGCAGCTGTGTGATGATGTAGCAGTGATTGTGGTGGTGGTGCAGCTGTGTGATGATGTAGCAGTGATTGTGGTAGTGCAGCAGTGAGTGTGATGGTGTAGCAGTGATTGTGGTGGTGGTGCAGCTGTGTGATGGTGTAGCAGTGAGTGTGGTTGTAGTGCAGCAGTGAGTGTGATGATGTAGCAGTGATTGTGGTGGTGGTGCAGCTGTGTGATGGTGTAGCAGTGATTGTGGTGGTGGTGCAGCTGTGTGATGATGTAGCAGTGATTGTGGTGGTGGTGCAGCTGTGTGATGATGTAGCAGTGATTGTGGTAGTGCAGCAGTGAGTGTGATGGTGTAGCAGTGAGTGTGGTGGTGGTGCAGCAGTGAGTGTGAACGATGTAGCAGCGAGTGTGGTGGTGAAGCAGTGATTGTGGTGGTGTAGCAGTGAGTGGTGGTGGTGCAGCAGTGAGTGTGGTTGTAGTGCAGCAGTGAGTGTGATGGTGTAGCAGTGATTGCTGTGGTGGTGCAGCAGTGATTGTGGTTGTAGTGCAGCAGTGAGTGTGGTTGTAGTGCAGCAGTGAGTGTGGTGGTGCAGCAGTGACTGTGGTTGTAGTGCAGCAGTGAGTGTGATGGTGTAGCAGTGATTGTGGTTGTAGTGCAGCAGTGAGTGTGGTGGTGCAGCAGTGACTGTGGTTGTAGTGCAGCAGTGAGTGTGATGGTGTAGCAGTGATTGTGGTTGTAGTGCAGCAGTGAGTGTGATGGTGTAGCAGTGATTGTGGTTGTAGTGTAGCAGTGAGTGTGGTGGTGCAGTATTGAGTGTTGTGATGGTGTAGCAGTGAGTGTGGTAGTGTAGCAGTGAGTGTGGTTGTAGTGCAGCAGTGAGTGTGATGGTGTAGCAGTGATTGTGGTGGTGGTGCAGCAGTGAGTGTGGTTGTAGTGCAGCAGTGAGTGTGGTGGTGGTGCGGTAGTAAGTGTGGTGGTGTGACAGTGGTGGTGTGGTATGATAGTGACAGTGTAGCAGTGAGTGTGGTTGTGTGACTATGGTGGTGTAGCAATGTGTGTTGTGTGATAGTGTAGCAGTGAGTGTGGTGGTGTAGTGTAGCAGTGAGTGTGGTGGTGTAGTAGTGAGCGTGGTGTGACTGTGGTGGAGTGACTGCTGGTGTAGCAGTGAGTTGGGTGTAACATAAGAACATAAGAAAGAAGGAACACTGCAGCAGGCCTACTGGCCCAAGCGAGGCAGGTCCAAGTCTCCCACCGGCTTAAGCCAATGCCCCGACCCAGCCAGGTCAGGTTACATTCACTTAAGGAAGGAGCACGGCATCTGACCTAGTAGCACAAACTAGTCAGGACCAACTCACACCCACCCGCACCCACTCATATATTTATCTAGCCTATTTTTAAAACTACACAACGTTTTAGCCTCTATAACTGTACTCGGGAGTTTGTTCCACTCATCGACAACTCTATTACCAAACCAATGCTTTCCTATAACAGTGATAGTGTAGCAGTGAGTGTGGTGGTGTAGTAGTGAGCGTGGTGTGACTGTGGTGGAGTGACTGCTGGTGTAGCAGTGAGTTGGGTGTAACAGTGATAGTGTAGCAGTGAGTGTGGTGATAGTGGTTGTGTAACTGTGAGTGTCGTGGTGTGACAGTGAGAATGGTGGTATAGCAGTAAGTGTAACACAACAGTGATGGTGTAGCAGCGAGGGGTGAAAGTGTAACATTGAGAGTGGTGTAGGTGAGGGTGGTGGTGCAGCAGTGATTGTGGTAGTGTAACTAACTGTGAGGGCGGCAGTGTGGGCGGCATGGCGCGGGCAGGGGCGGCCGCTGGCTCTCTGAAATCAATATGTCGGAATTTTAAAGATGTGAATTCCGCCATGCACACGTGTTTGTCCCCCCCCCACCCACGCTTACCCCCACACGTGAGGGAGGGAGAGAGGAGGTTGTGGGGGAAGGGAGGTTGTGAGAGATGGGTAAGGAGGTTGTCAGGGAGGATAAGGTAGTAAATTTTAAGGACGTGATAATGGTCCAGCACCGATCGAAACTTTGACATTAAATTTTTCAAACTTGTGTTTGTGAATACTGGATAAACTTAAAAAAAAAAATGAATGAAAGATGTTAAAAAAACCAGTGAAAGATGAAATACATTAATTCTCTGGCAACATGCAAATCTTCCATTCGCTTCTGTATGTGTTAAATGTTTGTGTATTCCTATACTGTGTACGTCATTAACATTGGTACATGCTATACTTTATATTCTTCCACGTACGTGTGTGTTAGTTACCAGTTGTCAAAGGCACTTGTTGTTAGACACTTGGCCTGGTGTGTGTGTACTCACCTAGTTGTGGTTGCAGGGGTCGAGTCACAGCTTCTGGCCCCGCCTCTTCACTGGTCGCTACTAGGTGTCACTTCCTGCTCTATGAAATTTATCATACCTCTTCTTAAAGCTATGTATGGATTCTGCCTCCTCTACATCAATTCCCAGACTATTCCACATCCTGACAACTCTGTGCCTGAAGAAATACTTCCTAACATCACTGTGATTCATTTGAGTCTTCAACTTCCAACTGTGACCCCTTGTTGCTGTGTCCCATCTCTGGAACATCCTGTCTCTGTCCACCTTGTCGATTCCTCTCAGTATTTTATATGCCGGTATCATATCCCCCCTATCTCTCCTGTCCTCCAGTGTCGTCAGGTCGATTTCCCTTAACCTCTCCTCGTAGGACATACCCCTTAGCTCCGGGACTAGTCTTGTTGCAAACCTTATCACTTTCTCTAATTTCCTTACGTGATTATTTAGGTGAGGGTTCCAAACTGGTGCTGCATACTCCAATATAGGTCTGACATACACGATGTACAGGGTCCTGAACGATTCCTTATTGAGATGTAGGAATGCTATTCTTAGGTTTGCTAGGCGCCCGTATGCTGCAGCAGTTATTCGATTGATGTGCGCCTCAGATGTTCCCGGTGTTATACTCAGCCCAAGCTCCTTTTTATTGAGTGAGGTTTGTAGTCTCTGGCCCCCTAGACTGTACTCCGTCTGCGGTCTTCTTTGCCCTTCCCAATCTTCATGACTTTGCACTTGGTGGGATTGAACTCCAGGAGCCAGTTTCTGGACCAGGCCTGCTGTGCGGTTAGTATTTTTAACGGCTGCACCACGGAACCCCACAACACACTGCAGCCTGTCCAGATCTCCTTGGCGTTCTGCCTGGTCCTCGTCCGATTGAATTCTTCTCATCAACTTCACATCATCTGCAAACAGGGACACTTCTGAGTCTATTCCTTCCGTCATGTCGTTCACAAATACCAGAAACAACACCGGTCCTAAGACTGACCCCTGTGGAACCCCGCTCGTCACCGGCGCCCACTCTAACACCTCGTCACGTACTATGACTCGCTGATGTCTTCCCGACATGTATTCCCTGATCCATTGCAGTGCCTTCCCTGTTATACCTGCCTGGTCCTCCATCTTGTGCACTAATTAATTGTGTGGAACTGTTAAAAGCCTTACAGTACAAGAAAATGCAATCTACCCATCCCTCTCTCTCTTGTCTTACTGCTGTCACCCTGTCATAGAACTCCAGTTGGCTTGTGACACAGGATTTCCCATCCCTGAAACCGTACTAGTTGTCGTTGATAAGCTCATTCCTTTCTAGGTGCTCCACCATTCTTCTCCTGATAATCTTCTCCATGACCTTGCATACTATACATGTCAGTGACACTGGTCTGTAGTTTAATGCTTCATGTCTGTCTCCTTGTTTAAAAACTGGAAAATGTGCGAACATGTTGAGAAAGAGAAAGTGTCTCTTTGAAAGAGAGTGCCGATACTTCCAGCCAGTGATGTGTAAAGCCTCAACACAGTTCAGATAATGTTATGATCTGAGCTGCCCAGACCATCATGTAAAAGGAACGCGGCGCTACAGAGAAAGGAAAAAGGAATAGCAATCTTTTTTATACAACGAAACGATCGGACCAAAGAAAGAGGCAAAAAGGGAAAATGCTACAGATGGGGAGCACAGTGGGACATACCAAACCAGGTATCAGCCCATCAGGGTAGAATACACAATCAAATGCAACGTTAGTACTGGAGAAACCAGGGGTATGTACACCAGGGGCCATACCAGGTAGTACACCACCAGTGGTACCAACGAAACAAAGAAAGGCAAAACATCCCAAAGTTAGTTATGCCAGTGGGCTCCTATCAGAAGCGAATGTTTGAAGCATTTACAGAAACACACACAAGGGATGTTTTGGACGGAGAGATCAAGATAGAAACTATAACATGTATAGATGTGATAGTTATAGGTCACAGGGAGGAGTAGGACTATGTAAAAGATACTTTCTGTTGCACGGAAATGCTGAATTCTACGAATGATATAGTAGAAATCTTAAGCATTAAAGTTGAAAATAGGAATTTAGTAATTATCCTAGTATATAAACCACCATCAGCAACTGCTGAGGAATTCACAGAGCAGTTAAGGAAGATAGATAGCTATCTGGATAGGCTAGAAAATCCCACACCAAATATTTTACTCCTTGGAGATTTTAATCTCCCTCGTGTAAAATGGAAGATGAGGCAACACAACGTTATACCAGAAATATCTGCTGGAAGCACCCTGGCTCAACAGGCACATACCAGGGAACTAATGAGGCTTTGTGAAAAGTACTCATTGAATCAACAGATAATTGATCCCACTAGAAATGAAAATACCCTGGATTTGATATTCACAAACAACGAGGAACTAATCAGAGACATAACAGTTACAAAAACAATATACTCTGACCATAACATCATAGAAGTTCAAACTAGTATTAACTCAGGGTTAGGGAACTGCGGCACTAATATTAGAGACGGGATGTTCAGTAAGTTTAATTTTAACAGCCATAGAATTGACTGGGAAAAAATAAACCAAGGGCTATCAGACATATCATGGGAATCAGACATGAGCACCCTAAATACCCACCAGTGCCTAGAGAAGCTGAATACAGAAGCATACAAGGTATGTATGAAGCACGTACCATTGAGGAAACCCAGAAGATCAGATAGAGAGAGAGAGCGTAGGAGATGGTAATTCAGAGCAAAAACTTAGGATTTCATACCTAACAGAAGAAGTACAAAGGGAACAAAGGGCCATACAGGATATTGCAAGAAACCCAAAATATTTCTATTCCTATGCAAAATCCAAGCTAAGAACTACTTGTAGAATTGGACCATTATTGAGAGGAGAATCGTATACGGACGATGAACAGGAAATGAGTGAAATCCTAAAGGAACAGTATGAGTCAGTGTTCAGCAACCCACTAAATGACAGCAAGGTAGAAAATACAGAAATATTTTTCACTCCTGCAGAAGGCCGCGCAGACCAACTAACTGACATTAGTACAAATACCATAGATTTCGAAAAAGAAATGGACAACATGCCCACTCACTCAGCACCTGGACCAGATTCGTGGAATGTCCCATTTATAAAAAAGTGCAAAGTACGGCCAAAACCAGCATGGTTTTAGAGAAGGACAATCATGCCTGTCACAGCTGTTGAACCATTATGACAGAATTACGGAGGCATTGGAGGACGACCAAAACGCAGATCTGATTTACACAGATTTTGCAAAGGCGTTTGACAAATGCGATCATGGAGTGATAGCGCACAAAATGAGGACCATGGGCATTTCGGGGAAGGTAGACAGATGGATTGTCGGGTTCCTAACACACACAACACAAATAGTAGTAGTAACCTTTGATATACCTTTGAAGAGTTTCGAGAGTTTCTCTACTCTCTGAGCCCGGCCATGGGCCAGGCTCGTCTGGTCAACCAGGCTGTTACTGCTGGAGGCCCGCTGCCCCACATATCCGTCACAGCCTCCTGGTTGATCTGGCACCTGGTGAAGATACTTGTCCAGTTTCCTCTTGAAGGCTTCTACACTTGTTCCAGCCGTGTTTCTGATATCTTCTGGTAAGATGTTGAATAGTCTGGGACCCCGGATGTTGATACAGTGTTCCCTTATTGTCCCCACCACACCCCTGCTCCTCACTGGGTTTATTTTACACTTCCTCCCATATCTCTCACTCCAGTATGTTGTTATGGCAGTGTGCAGATTTGCGACCAGGCTCTCGAGTACTTTCCAGGTATATATTATCATGTATCTCTCTCTCCTCTGCTCCAATGAGTACATGTTCAAGACTTGAAGGCCTTCCCAGTAATTTAGATGTTTCACTGGCTCAATGTGAGCCATAAACGATCTCTGTATTTGTTCCAGCTCTGATATTTCTCCTGCTTTGAACGGGGCCGTCAGTACTGAGCAATATTCTAAGTGAGGGAGCACTAGCGATTTGAAGAGTGTCACCATCGGCATTATTTCCCTTGTTTTGAAAGTTCTCAATACCCACCCCGTCATCTTCCTGGCTGCTGTGATCTTTGTCTTGTTATGGTCTTTAAAAGAAAGAACAGAGCTCAAAAGCTCAGTGCCCCAAGGCACTGTCCTGGCACCTCTGCTGTTTCTCATCCTCATAGCAGACATAGATAAAAACACCCAGCACAGTTTTGTATCATCATTTGCAGATGACACTAAAATAAGCATGAAAGTCACTACGGTAGAGGACACTGAAAAAATACAGGAGGACATAAGCAAGGTCTTCCAGTGGGCAGTGGAGAACAACATGACGTTCAATGGTGATAAGTTTCAGCTGCTTATGTATGGAAAAAAAATGAAGAACTCAAAAGGAACACTATATACAAAACTCAAGAGGGTCACCAAATAGAACGAAAGGAACACGTAAAAGACCTGGGAATAATTGTGGCAACTTATCTCTCTTTTAAAGACCATAACAAGACAAAGATCACGACAGCCAGGAAGATGACGGGGTGGGTATTGAGAACTTTCAAAACAAGGGAAATAATGCTGATGGTGACACTCTTCAAATCGCTAGTGCTCCCTCATTTATAAAATTGTTCAGTACTGACGGCCCCGTTCAAAGCAGGAGAAATATCTGAGCTGGAACAAATACAGAGATCGTTTACGGCTCACATTGAGCCAGTAAAGGACCTAAATTACTGGGAACCCCTTCAAGTCTTGAACATGTACTCATTGGAGCGGAGGAGAGAGAGATACATGATAATATATACCTGGAAAGTACTCGAGGGCCTGGTCCCAAATCTGCACACTGCCATAACAACATACTGGAGTGAGAAATATGGGAGGAAGTGCAAAATAAACCCTGTGAGGAGCAGGGGTTCAGTGAGGACAATAAGGGAACACTGTATCAACATTCGTGGTCCCAGACTATTCAACATCTTACCAGAAGATATCAGAAACACTGCTGGAACAAGTATAAAAGCCTTCAAGAGGAAACTGGACAAGCCTCTTCACCAGGTGCCAGATCAACCAGGCTGTGATGGATATGTGGGGCATCAGGCCTCCAGCAGCAACAGTCTGGTTGACCAGACGAACCTGACCCATGTCCAGGCTTCGAGAGTAGTGAAACCCTCGAAACTTCAAAGGTATATCAAAGGTAGTGGCACACATAGCTCCTCTGCTCCCTTTCTCAGGACCGATGGAGAGATCTTACCCAGCCCCATCGCCTTTGAGGTATCTAGCTCACTCAACAGCCTCTTCACTTCTTCCTCGGTTGTATGTATTGTGTCCAGCACTTGGTGGTGTACCCCACCTCTGTCTTTCTGGAGTCCCTTCTGTCTCCTCGGTGAACACTTCTTTGAATCTCATGTTGAGTTCCTCACACACTTCGCGGTCATTTCTTGTGATCTCTCCTCCTTCCTTAGCCTTATTACCTGGTCCTTGACTGTTGTTTTCCTCCTGATGTGGCTGTACAACAGCTTCGAGTCAGATTTGGCTTTCGCTGCTATGTCATTTTCGTATTGTCGTTGGGTCTCCTTTCTTACCTGTGCATGTTCCTTTCTGCTCTCCATATTTTCCTGGGTCCTTTGCCTTCTATGCCTCTTCCATTATCTAGCACACTTGGTTTTGGCCTCTCTACACCTTTGAGTGAACCAAGGGCTCATCCTGGCCTTCTCGTTATTTCTGTTACCCTTCGATACAAACCTCTCCTCAGCTTCCTTGCATATTGTCACATTCCATCATCTCATTTACTGTCTTCCCTGACAGTGTGCGTATACTGTTTCCTTCCAGTTGAGAAACCTACAGTTTTCCCATCATTCTCTTTCTCTCTCTCTCTCTCTCTCTCTCTCTCTCTCTCTCTCTCTCTCTCTCTCTCTCTCTCTCTCTCTCTCCTCTCTCTCTCTCTCTCTCACTCTCACTCTCATAAAACATTGGAGAATGCTACAGTATTTTCCCTCCTTAATATAAAATAGATGATAGTAACAGCATTGTACCAGGAAATACGCTAACCCAGTTAACATATTCCAGGAAAAATTCGCATTGAACCAAATGAAAATCCGCTAGATTTCATCTTTTACAAAAAATGAGGAACTAATCCGAGAATTAAAAATCTGGAGTACAGTAATCTCTGATCACAACCTCGTTGCGGTATATGCAAGCTTAAATTCTTATGTGCATAGCCTATGAGTCAGTGACAGGGCTTGCTTAGTCAGTTTAATTTCAACAATCCAGGAATTAGTAATAATTGTAGATTTACCGACAAAATGTAAGGTAAATAGACACAGGTCTAACTAACGGCTTGATAAAGCTCCTGGAAAGCGAAACGTTTCCACAGTAAAATGTCATATTTGTTGCATCTGTGTTCATTTTCCTAACATTCCAGGAATTGACTGGTAAGATATAAACAGTGAACTAAGAAACATTCCAAGGAGCACTATTAACCCACAATGTAAGGAACAGGTAATTGACTGGTAAGATATAAATACTGAACTAAGAAACATTCCAAGGAGCACTATTAACCCACAATGTAAGGAACAGGTAATTGCAGAAGTCTGAAAGGAGGTTAGACATAGAAAGAGAACTTAGAATAAATTACAGACGAAGAAAAATAATTGCTGGACTGCTGGAGAAAAAAGTAATTATTAAAAGAAAAAATGACTTTTATTGAGAAATTACAGATATATAAAAGGAAATAAAGCTCTTGTACCAGACATAAGAAACACTAAAGGAATATAAAGCAATTCAGGAAATTTGGAAAAATTCTTCCATTTATTTTTCACTTATGGAAAATCCAAGAAGAAAATCTTTTCCAGTATGGTCAAAGGAGATTTTTACAAAAAGGAAGAACAAATTGAATCATTGTCAGCAATGCAATCGACACCTTGAGAAATGATGATCTACATAAATTTCGTCTCTAACTTATCCCTTCCTTTAAATTATATATGTGACATTAGGACAAATCTGTCAAACTTAGACAAATTAACACAACATGGCTATATTAGAGCAGGAAGATATTGTCACAGCCATAAGATCATTATGGCAAAATCACTGAGGTTTTGCGAGAAATCCATAATGCAGATGTGGCTTACACGGATTTTGCGAAGGCATTTAACAAATGTGGTAATGCAGTAACGGCCCTTAAAATGAGGTCAGTAACTATAAAAGGAAAAGTAAAAAATAGATATTCAAATTTGTAACAAACAGAATACAAAGAGTGATAAAAACACGTCCAGTCTCGGGAAAGAATAAGTTCAGTACCCCAAGGGACGGTACTGGCGCTGTTACTGTTTCTCACCCTCATAGCAAACAGGTAAAAACACTAGCGACAATCCTTCGTCATCCTTTGCTGATACCAAAATAAGTATTAAAGTCACTTAAGTAGAGGCTTCGGAAAGTCACTTAAGTAGAGGCTTCGGAAAGTCACTTAAGTAGAGGCTTCGGAAAGTCACTTAAGTAGAGGCTTCGGAAAGTCACTTAAGTAGAGGCTTCGGAAAGTCACTTAAGTAGAGGCTTCGGAAAGTCACTTAAGTAGAGGCTTCGGAAAAATTATCAAATCTCAGCAAAATATGCATTGGGCAAATGGAAAAACATTATGAATAATGGTGACAAGTTTAGATTGCTTAGGTATGAGGAGCTCAAAACTAGTAGAAAATATAGAAAGCAGGTAGACCACCTCATAGAACTTATAAATATCGAATATGTGATTTAAAGAACACATGTGGCCAAGGCATGCCTTGGAAAAGAAGAGGAGATACCTGATAATATATACCCCCTCATTATACTAGTGAACCAGTCTCAAATTTACGAACTATCGTATGTTATTGGAGTAAGAAAGATGCGAGGAAGGGTTAAATATATCCAATGAAGAGCAGAGGCGCCATAAGCATAATGAGATGCCAATTTTTGAACGTCCATACCCGACCTCTTACCAACAGATATTAGAAATATTGCCCTAACAAACACACAAGGTTTGAGGCGGAAACTAAGTATGCATTACAGCGGGTTGTAAGCAGCAACAGCCTGGTCGAAGAGGCACTCAACAAGGGGCTGATCTGGAAGAAAATCCTCGAAATCAATCACGAATATTGCCATGTGTGAGAGAGTCTTAACCCGTTTAAGGTGTTGTAATATTTTCCCTCTTAGAACCTTAGTATTCTTGTAAGCAGAATTGTCTATAGCTTAGTGTTTCCTGTCTATTTCCTTTGTATAGTGGAATTACATTTTTAGTCTTCAAGCTGTTTGCTAGTTGCCTGGTTTCCATTAATTCCTATTTTCTTTCTAAGCGGTCACAACGTTCCATTGTTGCTCCTTGTACAATAATAACCATGCCTATATTCTGTCAGGTCCTACTGCTTTTGAAGCATCTAAATGCCTTCCCTCTCTTTGAATTTCCCTCTGATATTTGATTCTCACCCCCACCCCTTCTGAAACTTTCCCAGATTTTGTTAGAAGTCTCGTAGAGTCAGCTGTTCAGTTCTTCACATACCTCCCTGTCATCTTTGTTAGTTAACCCCTCCCCCTTCATACCTTTTTGAGCCTCATTACTCGGCCCAACACTGTCTTGTTTCTTCAGCTTAGGCTCTCATTTAATCTTTACTGCTATACCATTTATTTTAATTTTATTTCTGTTTCCCATCTTATCATATAAACATTCCTAGCTCTTTTGTACAATTGTTTCCTACCATTTTTTCTGTTTTCCATGCCATTTTATTTCCATGCCTAGGTGAGACTGCATGCCTTCGTAAATCATGGGCTCTCTGTTTTTTCTTTACTTTTTTTCCTGGTGCAAATCTGTCTATGACTTCGTTAAGTAACCTTTTTCTCGTAACTACCTAATTTCATTTACAAACTCTTTATTCCTGTGTAATTACGTGTCCTATAATCTGTTTCTTCTCGCATCATTCCCGTCTTGTTTCACTCTAACTTCCAACAGGACTATTGTAAGACTATTATAGCATGTGGTCAAGGCTCCCTCAGTCTCATATTTGATTCAGACTGTTTGGTTAATTTAAGGAAAAAACAGATCCAGTCCTCGACTTTATCCTTCCCTCATCAATTACATAGACCATTCCAGGATTTGGTTTCTGTGCGATAACTTGAGAAATCCTCTTTTGATCGGCTTCAAATATTCAAAACCAGTGTATCATATTTGGAAGAAGGTTGATATTGTTATTAGTGTGAGATTGATAATTTGCCGAGTTTATTTTTAAACTGGTGCTGTATTATTTCAATGAAAGAACTTAGAATGCCTTTTCTGAACGGCTTCAGTCTTGTGTGATGCATTATAGAAAAGGATGATAACTTTTGGATTAAGGCGGGTTAGGTTAAAATTTGCCATTTTGTTTTCTCTGGTCGGCTTCAAACTTTTAACACTGGTGTGTTTTCCTCAAAGGAGACTTTGCATTGACTCTTAGTTGTGTAAGTTTAATTTGTAAATTTTAGTGAACACATTGGTCTCTGTGCAATAACTGCAGGCTGCCTCTTCTAATAGGCTTGAAACCTTAGTTTATCTTAGAGAAGGTTTTGAGTAATTTTGGGCTTTGTGGATGTCAGTTTTAATGTTTTTAACGAAATAATTTGTGCGTGTATGTGTACTCGCCGATTTGTTTTTTGAGGGGGAGGGGAGTCGAGAGTACTCTTAGCCCAGCGTCGTCTAAACTACTATTATCAGCAAGTAGTCTTAGCATATGTAGCCTTGAAGCTGTGTATTTAGTTTGCCTCCACCGCTGCTTCATCCAAGTAAGTCTTAAGTGTGAGTCCGCGTGTGGTCACCATGAGAACTTGTGCTGTCAGCAATGAATTGTTAGGAATGTCAGCTGCAGCGTTGACAGATATTGACTTGACCTCCTTGATCATGGGCACGTGGCCTTTTTGTTACCAAGGGAGCATTGGCACGTTGTGGAAATATTGTGACGTTGTGTTGGCAACAATGACTTGTTTGGAATCTCACCTGCACCATAGACAGATTTTTTATTGACCAATATGAGCATAGAACATTTGGACTTAGTTACGATGGGAGCATTGACACGTTGTGGGAACATTGTCACGTTGTGGGAGCATTGCCACGTTGTGGGAGCGGTGTTTGAGCGTTGGGACGTTGTGGGAGGAATGTTGTTGGTTGTGTATATTGGATCATGGTGTGAACATTGTTACGTTTTGTAAACATTAGGATGTTTTGTGAACATTGGAACGTTTTATGAACATTGGGACGTGGTGTGAACAATTGAACATTGTAAACATTGAAATGTTCTTCATTGAGAACATTGAACCATGATTGTAGTATTAAAATGAATTATGATTTAAGAAAGAGATAACGCCAGTGCAGATAACACGCAAGACAATGCAGTAACATAACGCAGGTAACTAACGAGAAGGTAACGTAACCAAACATGAGAAGCCGTATGACAAGATACATAGAACCAGATAGCGGAAACAATGTAGGAAGTAGATATACAAGCCTTGTATTAAGTTTAGTAGTAGTAGTAGTGAGAATTGGGTTATCTGAATACGAATTTAGAGGTTATAATAACGAAGAGGGTTAGATGTCACCAGAGGAGAGGGTTAGATGTCACCAGAGGAGAGGGTTAGATGTCACCAGAGGAGAGGGTTAGATGTCACCAGAGGAGAGGGTTAGATGTCACCAGAGGAGAGGGTTAGATGTCACCAGAGGAGAGGGTTAGATGTCACCAGAGGAGAGGGTTAGATGTCACCAGAGGAGAGGGTTAGATGTCACCAGAGGAGAGGGTTAGATGTCACCAGAGGAGAGGGTTAGATGTCACCAGAGGAGAGGGTTAGATGTCACCAGAGGAGAGGTTAGATGTCACCAGAGAGAGGTTAGATGTCACCAGAGGAGAGGGTTAGATGTCACCAGAGAAGGTTAGATGTCACCAGAGAGAGGTTAGATGTCACCAGAGGAGAGGTTAGATGTCACCAGAGAGGGTTAGATGTCACCAGAGAGAGGTTAGATGTCACCAGAGGGAGAGGTTAGATGTCACCAGAGGAGGTTAGATGTCACCAGAGGAGAGGGTTAGATGTCACCAGAGGGAGAGACCAGAGTTAGATGTCACCAGAGGAGAGGCTTAGATGTCACCAGAGGAGAGGCTTAGATGTCACCAGAGGAGAGGGTTAGATGTCACCAGAGGAGAGGTTAGATGTCACCAGAGAGAGGGTTAGATGTCACCAGAGGAGAGGTTAGATGTCACCAGAGGAGAGGTTAGATGTCACCAGAGGAGAGAGTTAGATAGTCACCAGAGGAGAGGGTTAGATGTCACCAGGAGAGGTTAGATGTCACCAGAGGAGAGGTTAGATGTCACCAGAGGAGAGGTTAGATGTCACCAGAGGAGAGGTTAGATGTCACCAGAGAGAGTTGATGTCACAGAAGAGTTAGATGTCACCAGAGAGAGGTTAGATGTCACCAGAGAGAGGTTAGATGTCACCAGAGAGAGGGTTAGATGTCACCAGAGGAGAGGGTTAGATGTCACCAGAGAGAGGGTTAGATGTCACCAAGGAGGTTAGATGTCACCAGAGGAGAGGGTTAGATGTCACCAGAGGAGAGGTTAGATGTCACCAGAGAGAGGGTTAGATGTCACCAAGAGTGATGTAGAGTATGAGATGTCACCAGAGGAGAGGTTAGATGTCACCAGAGGAGAGGTTGATGTCCAGAGGATAGTTCACCAGAGAGAGGGTTAGATGTCACCAAGGAGAGGGTTAGATGTCACCAGAGAGAGGTTAGATGTCACCAGAGGAGAGGTTAGATGTCACCAGAGGAGAGGTTAGATGTCACCAGAGAGGTTAGATGTCACCAGAGAGAGGTTAGATGTCACCGAGGAGAGGTTAGATGTACCAGAGAGAGGTTAGATGTCACCAGAGAGAGAGGTTAGATGTCACCAGAGGAGAGGTTAGATGTCACCAGAGGAGAGGGTTAGATGTCACCAGAGGAGAGGTTAGATGTCACCAGAGGAGAGGTTAGATGTCACCAGAGGAGAGTTAGATGTCACCAGAGGAGAGGTTAGATGTCACCATGAGAGGTGATGTAAGGATTATTACCAGAGGAAGGTTAGATGTCACCAGAGGAGAGGATTAGATGTCACCAGAGAGAGGTTAGATGTCACCAAGGAGAGGTTAGATGTCACCAGAGGAAGGGTAGATGTCACCAGAGGAGAGGTTAGATGTCACCAGAGAGAGGTAGATGTCACCAGAGGAGAGTAGATGTCACCAGAGAGAGGTAGATGTCACCATGAGTAAATGGTAGATTCACCAGAGAGAGGTAGATGTCACCAAGGGAGGTTATATTACCAGAGGAAGGTTAGATGTCACCAGAGGTGAAGTGTAGATGTCACCAGAGGAGAGGTAGATGTCGACTAGCCATAGAGGAGGTTAGATGTCACCAGAGGAGAGGTAGATGTCACCATGAGGTAGATGGTAGATAATGTCACCAGAGAGAGGGTTAGATGTCACCAAGGGAGTAGATGTCACCAGAGGAGAGGGTTAGATGTCACCAGAGGAGAGGTTAGATGTCACCAGAGGAGAGGTTAGATGTCACCAGAGGAGAGGGTTAGATGTCACCAGAGGAGAGAGGATTAGATGTCACCAAGGGGTAGATGTGAAGGTTAGATGTCACCAGGGGAGAGGTTAGATGTCACCAGAGGGAGGGTTAGATGTCACCAGAGGAGAGGGTTAGATGTCACCAGAGGAGAGGTTAGATGTCACCAGAGGAGAGGTTAGATGTCACCAGAGGAGAGGTTAGATGTCACCAGAGGAGAGGTTAGATGTCACCAGAGGAGAGGTTAGATGTACCAGAGAGAGGGTAGATGTCACCAGAGAGAGGTTAGATGTCACCAGAGGAGAGGTTAGATGTCACCAGGGGGGTGATGTAAAGAAGTTAGATGTACCAGAGGAGAGGTTAGATGTCACCAAGGAGAGGGTTAGATGTCACCAGAGAGAGGTTAGATGTCACCAGAGGAGAGGGTTAGATGTCACCAGAGAAGGGTTAGATGTCACCAAGGGTAGATGTAAGAATATTCACCAGGGGAGAGGTTAGATGTCACCAGAGGAGAGGTTAGATGTCACCAGAGAGGTTAGATGTCACCAGAGGAGAGGGTTAGATGTCACCAGAGGAGGGTTAGATGTCACCAGAGGAGAGGTTAGATGTCACCAGAGAAGAGGGTTAGATGTCACCATAGGTGATGTAGATATATTACCAGAGAAGACGTAGATGTATCACCATAGGTGATGTAGATATATTACCAGAGAAGAGGTAGATGTATCACCATAGGTGATGTAGATATATTACCAGAGAAGAGGTAGATGTATCACCATAGGTGATGTAGATATATTACCAGAGAAGAGGTAGATGTATCACCATAGGTGATGTAGATATATTACCAGAGAAGAGGTAGATATATCACCATAGGTGATGTAGATATATTACCAGAGAAGAGGTAGATATATCACCATAGGTGATGTAGATATATTACCAGAGAAGACGTAGATATATCACCATAGGTGATGTAGATATACTACCAGAGAAGACGTAGATGTATCACCATAGGTGATGTAGATATATTACCAGAGAAGACGTAGATGTATCACCATAGGTGATGTAGATATATTACCAGAGAAGACGTAGATGTATCACCATAGGTGATGTAGATATATTACCAGAGAAGACGTAGATGTATCACCATAGGTGATGTAGATATATTACCAGAGAAGACGTAGATGTATCACCATAGGTGATGTAGATATATTACCAGAGAAGACGTAGATGTATCACCATAGGTGATGTAGATATATTACCAGAGAAGACGTAGATGTATCACCATAGGTGATGTAGATATATTACCAGAGAAGAGGTAGATGCATCACCATAGGTGATGTAGATATATTACCAGAGAAGAGGTAGATATATCACCATAGGTGATGTAGATATATTACCAGAGAAGAGGTAGATGCATCACCATAGGTGATGTAGATATATTACCATAGAAGAGGTAGATATATCACCATAGGTGATCTAGATATATTACCAGAGAAGAGGTAGATGCATCACCATAGGTGATGTAGATATATTACCATAGAAGAGGTAGATATATCAACATAGGTGATCTAGATATATTACCAGAGAAGAGGTAGATGCATCACCATAGGTGAGGCAGATATACCAACATAGTCAGATAAACCAACAGAGGAGAGAAATTTTTCACAAGGATGTAAACATGGCACCATAAGAGAAACAGAGATACCAGCAGAACCCGCCCCCGCGGCCCGGGCCCTCACTGGGTCCAGCACTCAGCGTACAAGTCCTCGACCACCATTTAACTTATCATTTTCTGAAGGAGTAGTTTTAGCAAGCTTAGAGGCTGTCTTGTCGCTTCACTCCATTTTTCCCCCCGATTCCAGTATTTTTCTATAGTGGTTGGAGTGAGTGTTTTAGGAAGCTAGCAGGTGGGATAGCATGAAAGCTAGCAATAAAAAAAGCCAGCAAGTGGCATAGCACGCATACTAGAAAACAATCAAACAAGCTAACCATTAGAAAAAAACAAGCTAGTCAGTATCATAGTACGCTGGTAAGAAATCACGGAAGCATCCAAACAAGCTGACAAATTGAAATGAAAGCAAGCAAGCTTGTGAGAAAGCGAATAAGCAAGTCAGTAAGCAAGAAGACACTCTATCAATAAAAAACTTATAACGAGTAGTGAAAACATACCAACAAGAAACTAAACAAGGAAGAAAGTAAGACAGCCATCATCAAGGAAGTAAGACGGCCAGCAAGTAACAAAGTAAGACAGCAAGCTAGAAAGTAAGACAGTCGCCAAGCTAGAAAGTAAGACAGTCGCCAAGCTAGAAAGTAAGGCAGTCACCAAGCTAGAAAGTAAGACAGTCACCAAGCTAGAAAGTAAGACAGTCGCCAAGCTAGAAAGTAAGACAGTCAGCAAGCTAGAAAGTAAGACAGTCGCCAAGCTAGAAAGTAAGAGTCGCCAAGCTAGAAAGTAAGACAGTCGCCAAGCTAGAAAGTAAGACAGTCGCCAAGCTAGAAAGTAAGACAGTCGCCAAGCTAGAAAGTAAGACAGTCGCCAAGCTAGAAAGTAAGACAGTCGCCAAGCTAGAAAGTAAGACAGTCGCCAAGCTAGAAAGTAAGACAGCAAGCAAGAGAGTCAGAAGCAAGGCAGGGGTGGACCCCCAGGTTTCACTGACCACTACAAAACACTTAGCTAATACTTTCCCGTGCCCACCACAGCCTGCTCAGGGAAGAAGAATGTTTGGTTCATAGACTGGATATTGCAGTGTGTGTATTAGAATGCAGTACTTGCAAAATGGCTTGACCAACCGTGTTTTGTGTTTCCACTTAAACCATCAAATGATAGTTGTAAATGGCTTGTGATACCGACAGGACATTAAAGGAAACGTTTCCTGGACTGTACACAATTATACTTTTCTTTCAAAGGACAGTTTGTTCCATAACTATATGACTGATGACAATAAAAAGTTACCTATCAACCCTTTGTGCTTGTGTTTCAAATTGTTTCAATTATTTGCCTCAAATTAGAATGAGATCTCATTGTTTTGCATTCACTGGAAGATAAATTCCGACGTAGTACATAGGCACGGCGAAAGGTGCAAAGTACACAAATGAAAAACCTGATGAACCTGGCTGTGATGGTAACTGTGTTTTTAGCAACAGTAGCCTGACTGATCATACCATAGACCAGGAAGTGTGATCTGGGACCGGGCCGATGGCAGCGATGATCTCCGGAACTACTGAGAGAACACAAAGGCACAGTACAGTGACTGGAACAATACACTAACAGTCAGCACATAGAAAGTTTACGACATGTTCATAAGGGGGATTACCAATAGATCCCTGCGTGTCTTCAAGAGGGAGCTGGACATGCACCTGAAGTCAGTACCTGACCAGCCGGGCTGTGGTTCGTACTAAAACTCAAGAGGATCATCAAATATAACGAAAGGAACGCGTGAAAAACTTGGGAATAACTATGTCAGCTGATCTTTTTTTTCAAAGAACATTAGACAAAGGTCACGACAGCCAGGAGAATGACGGGGTGGGTATTGAGAACTTTCAAAACAAGGGAAATAATACCAGTGGTGACACTTTTCAATTCGCTAGTGCTCCCTCATTTGGAATATTGCTCAGTGCTGACGGCCCCGTTCAAGGCAGGAGAAATATCAGAGCTGGAACAAATACAGAGATCGTTTACGGCCCACATAGAGAAAGTAAAGCATTTAAATTACTGGGAACGCCTTAAAGTCTTGAATATGTACTCACTGGAGCGGAGGAGAGAGATATACTTGATAATATATATAGCTGGAAGGTTCTCCAGGGCCTGGTCCAAAATCTGCACACTGCCATAACAACATACTGGAGTGAGAGATATGGGAGGAAGTGCAAAATAAATCCAGTGAAAAGCAGGGGTGCGGTGGGCACAATAAGGAAACACTGTATCAACATTCATGTACCCAGATTATTCAACATCTTAACAGAAGTTATTAGAAACACGGCTGGAACAAGTGTAGAAGTCTTCAAGAGGAAACTGGACAAGTATCTTCACCAGGTGCCAGATCAACCAGGCTGATTGACCGGGCTAGCACCAGACGAGCCTGGCCTATGACCAAGCTCCGGGAGTAGAAAGACTCTCCAAACTCATCAAAAGTATATAGGTATATCAAAGGTAAGGTATGGACCCCCGGAACACCCTCCAGTTATACTCCAGGTATTTACTAGTTAGTGGTCCAAGTCGAACCAAAATGTCGTCATAAGCTTTCTCCTATGAGCGGGTTGTTTGTGTATCAACTGATGGGCAACATGTAGGTAGCTCACATACATGTATGTACCGTATTTTCCGGCATATAAGGCGCACGAGCCTATAAGACATACAAAACTATGTTTCTAGGCAGTTGTAACATAACGTTAGTAAACATCTGCTAAAGTGTAACACAAAGCCTACCCTTGACCCTGACCT